>QRFJ01006776.1:0-23868 GCA_006176705.1 Cocos nucifera | reverse complement strand
GATTTAAAGTTTTTGAAAATCAAAAGTTGAAAGTCAAAAATTAAAAGCAAAAAATTAAAAGATGCTAAAAATTTAAAATTTGATAACTAAGATCTACTAGTTAAATCTTAGCATCTACTTATAATAAAATAAAAAGTAATAATTAAAGTGCAGAAATTAAATTGCAATAAAAATAAAGAGCATGAAATTAAAGTATAAAAAATAAAATAATATTTTTATTAATTAAAATTTTAGAATTTAAATACATGAAAAAAAAAATAAAATAAAATAGCCTGATCTCTGATCTTGGATCGGCATTGGCAGAAAGATGGTGTAGAAGTCCAGCTTTTCTTCTCGACATCCGTTGCTTTGAAGCAGCCATTAACCCATAGCCTGACTTCTCCCTATACCAAAGCTTCATCTTGATCAGATTTGCTAATTTCTAGAAGCCTGGGGCCCTTTTTATAGAGCTAGGAGGGCTGGAGAGTTTTCTTCTAGGCAATGTGGGACTAAGAAGCTCTTTGATCGTCAAAATATAAAAAAATTTGAGTAAAAATTAAATTAAAAAGAGTCCTGGATGAATTTTGGTGGTTCTAGTGAAATCTGGCCAATTCCAATTAGGAACCCACGATCAAATCATCAAAAATCAAATTGTGTATAGTCTCAGATTTCAAAGTTGATTATTTATTTGCCATTGATTGCCACATTGATTGGAGAAAATATGCCTTGTTCGTGCGTTTTGGAGTCCTGTCGCCGGTAATGGACTTTCTCGCCACTGTCGCGATCATGCCTTGGATCTGCGGCGCTGACCATTTGGATGGGCGATTCGCATGAATGTTTGAAGCTATAAAAATTTTTCTATCATTCTATCTTGACACACAAGCACAAGATCGTCCGATCGCATCTTACTGTTGTTCCAATGGACCCTGTGGTGTTATCGTGCATGTTCCAAAGACCACAAACCAATCAGTGTCTCTTGTTGCCTGAATGAAACAGACCAAAATGTGTTTGTGAGCTATAATGAGATTTTTGTGAAATCCTTTAAGTGGTCTAGGTCACCACGTGTCGCTCCGTGTATTCGCGTCTTCTTGCTATTATGCTGAGCATCCACGCCTGAATTCGTTGGACCGACATGATGGTTGTACGACTGAGTCAGGGCTTGGCTCAAGCTGGCTCAAGCGGGCTTGGCCTGCAATACGTTTGAACTGATGCTGATGATATGGGCGGCGGTTTTAGCCGATGAGCCATTTTTTCTTTATAATTAATTTTTTATTTTATTTTATTTCTTAGAAATTAATCTCTTCTCGTATTTTCGCTTCGTTTTGCTCAAAAATTTATTTCATTATGACAAAAAATAAGCTCCTTTTCATTAATAATAATTAAATTTAAATTTTTAATTTTTATTATTTTTTAAATTAATAAAAAGTATTAATTTCCTTAAAAATATATTAAATTGGATCATTAATTTTAAAAATTAATATAAATTAATTGATTAAATTAATACTTTTTGTATGAGAATTTATGGTACTTAATCACGAACCTCTCCCTTTCTACTAATCTCTCTCTTCAGCGCTCTTCTCTTTCTCTCTCTCTCTTCTCTCTAACTCACGTCTATCTCCGTCATTTCGTAGGTGATCTCTAGCACCGTCATCTTTCTCTAGCAGATTGATGTGGTGACTCTCGTAGCTCTCCATGTGAACCTCATCTCGTGTACCATAGGGTAGTGGATGTTTTTAAAAAAATTATTATGCATTATTTGGATTTAATTTCAATATATATATGATAATTTAATAATAATTTTATAATAAATATATGATAAATATTTATTATAAAATATAATTATTCAGTCGATCGTGATCAATGGGTGGGTGGAGAAGTAACTCCCTGTCCGACTGTTCTAGACCTGTGTCGGTGGATTTCTGGATCGGGCAATGCCTGTCGGAAGCCTATTGCCATTCCGTTTTGATGGTTCATGGATTGGCTCTTAGGCCTTTGCTGGTGCCGATAAATAAAATTCCACAATGTTTTTGGCCATGTCCGGCATCATGGATCGTGCTGACCGAGAAGAGAACTCTTGCCAACTATTTAATATCTTTATTATTTTTTATTTAAATTGTATTGCATATAATAGACGCCATTCCAATTTCATTAATGTTGCATAGTCTTCGGCATCCGTACATTTAATATTGTAATTGTATGGATGAAAAGAATTATGGTATAATGCATTAATGATTACCCAATTTGATAGTTTGAAAATTGGTAAATATTCTATAAGTAATTTTCAGTAACAAGACGGTAATACTTAAGGATTTCAAATAAATTTTTGGATATAATTTTTTTAATTTTTTTCTATATAGAGAAGAACTAAGATAAATATGGTCAAAATTTTATTTGATTCCTGATTACATATCGTTGATTACTAAAATAATACTATATAAATAATGTAATTTGTTGAAATGGGATAAGGGACTAACATTTACCTAATTATTGGTGATAGGATGGCATTTATTGTATATTCTAAAAAATAATATCTTAATATGATTTATTTATTACATGATTTAGATAACAGTATCACCATTGTTTTGCTGATCTCGAGTACCTAATTGCATTCGATTTCTGTTGCACTATTCAAAAATAAATATTTTTGGCATGATTTATTACAGTACAAATATTTTTATAATGATTATAGTCCAAGCTATAAGTATTTTTCAAAAATCCATTTAAACACTACTTTTAAAGCCTCTCAGTCTGCTTGGCTCTTTCATTTCGTTGAATCCCGAGCTGGCTCGGCTTTAAATTAGGCCAGCCGAATGCCAGTCAGGGTTCAACTCGATGCCAAATCTAGCAGGCTCTTTTAGAAAAAATAGAGAACTCATTCTATAGCCCCCCCCCCCCCCCCCCCCCCCCCTCCCCCCCCCCCCCCCCCCCCCCCCCCCCCTCCTAAGATTCGGAACTGGCTTCGATTTTAATTCGATATAGCACATCAATTTTAGAAATTTCAAAACATTTTACTTTTCAGACCTCTCCTACACAACTTAACTCAAAATCTCATTTTAATTTACATTTGTTTTTTTTATAGTTAATCTTTATTAACTTTAAAACACATAAAGTAAATAAGGAATACCTCTCCACTTGGAGCAATAAAAATATTAAAAAAATCAAAATTCTTAAGAAATAAAGCAAACAAAATTTGGGTTTCTAGTTTTAAATTATCCATAATCTAAAAATTTTAAAACTTTTCTTACTTTAGAACGAACTAGGTTAAAGGGTCCTCTAACATTCATCTAAAACATATACTTGTTGACCAACCAACATCTAGAGATCAATTAATCGGGACTTTTATTTTAAGAAAAATGCAATATTTTATATAGCCCTACCTTTATAGGTGCTAGTTTTCTAGACTAAAAAATTTTTGGAACTCGAAATGACATTAGTCATATATTTAATAACCTCAAAATAGGGCTTTTTTAATTAAAATTTTTGGGTAAAGTAAAAGTTTAATTTCAAAGAGTTTTGAAAATGCTAAGATTAATGGCTACACAGGTCAATCCTAGAAAACTTAAGCCTAATACCAAGAAATAACATATAATGCTAAAAAATCTATATAAGATCGAGGTATTTACAGATGATGTTATATTTTGTATAAATATTAGAGTTTATATATTTGATACTAATACTAAATATTATTGTCAATAATGTTATATTAGTTAATGGTTGCATTAACTTGTGCAGATTCACGATGTACTGAAATGCCATCTAGCTTTTACCTCGCCTCTCGATTCGGTATATGCAAAGCTGATGACATCTGGGAACATCGAGACATCCTCTCACTCTACCGTCCGACATAAACTCCTTAGGGACCATCGATATTGTACTCCACCCAATATTGAGCCCTCCATCATCAACGACATCTCGACACATCTCCGACATAGATATTAGTATATATTTTTTATATTATTTATTTATTTAATTTTTTAATATAGTATTTGTATACTTATTATATTGTACCTACCATATTTGTCATGTTGTAGGCACATCATTTAATAGAACTTTTAAACGGTCCTAACACACATCCACAATGTGTGGAAACTGCCACCATTGCAGATATGGTACAGTAATGATATGGAGGGAAAGGTCAGTAGGGGAACGGCAATGGAAGATGTAATTTTTTTGTTTTGAATGCTTGTGAGATGTTGTTTCGACATCACTTCTGGTATTTGTTCATAGACTGGACGATTGTTGAAAGAAATCTATTTATTTGGAACAGATTCGTTCAGATTGAATCGGATTAAGAAGATATATGTTTAAAAAATTGTTTTTCTTTGATCTAGATCAGATTCTGAGATGGTTTCAGATCTATTTTTATTATTTTAATAATAAAAATAAAAATCTGATAACCTTAAATCAAATTTTAATTACCTTGATGTATGGATAATCTTATTAAATTCGTTGATGATCTGTCAGAGCACGGAAGGTTCTGGGATCAGCCACAACAAGTGCCTGGCTTCTATCGATATCCTACTGGCCTGGAATCTAAAAAGTTTTGAAAAATCCCTCTTCTTCTCTAATCACGTCTCTAAAAATCAGATCTGAATCTAATGTGGAGATCTTTAAAATGGTTTTTTGAAGATCAGCAGTTGTCCTCTGCAGCACGTAGGCCTTCTTAGCTTTTCCTGTCACCTGTTTCTCTCACCTGGATCGCACCACTAGATTCCAACTAATTGGACGTGAGAGAGAGGTGAGAAGAATGGTCCTGGCATAGAGTAGGAGGAGAGGCAAGCCTGGGCATGAGGAATTGTCTTCAGCTTTTTGGTTGGGTGTTTAAGGTCTTTATTTAATAGACATGCGTGAATCCAGCTCCTCTTCATCCCAAACCAATCAAATCCTTGTGAAATCAGCTCTAAATCTGCATTGGTGGGAATAGAAGTCCCTTGGATATCCTTAGATGGTCGCCCAAGAACGCAGTAAAGTTGGTTCTAAAGGAGGTAGTCCTAATCGAAATTCAAAAATGAAGGAGTCCCCTTCCAACAGGGACTGCCTGGGCGCTCAAACTGGGCGCAGCAGTGGAGTTGCCGCCCTCCTCCTTGCCAGCTTCTGGGCAGGGGGACAAGCCCCACCAGCTCTCCAATAGGTGCGTGATCACATGAACAAAAGTCAAAGTATGCAATGGTGAAATTTGACCAGTCAAAGTCAACATTTGACCAAAGTCAAAGATAGAAATGATAGGTGACAAAAATGATAAGGTATTATCTTATAAAATAAGACAAGCCTTTTTTTCTGATCTGGAACAGGCTTCCAGTCAGACCAAGTGAAGGCTCTGATCGAGCACAAATCCTTTGGCTCAGTCTGGAAACTTATTTAATGATAGTAAAAGAAAATGTTAGGTTCAATCGAGTGCTAGCATGATTTTTTTGAACTTAATTGAATCTCATTCAGATCAATTAAACTGGATCAGTTCAATTGATGATCACCAGATTCAACCCTTGTTTTGTGTGATCCCAGTTAGTTTTTAAGTTCTTGTAGTGGTAATGGGAATATATCAATGATCTCTATCACGACATCATCGAACACTTTTGATGGATCAAAACTTTTCTGATTCCGAAACTAGCTAGAATGATTCGATATCTAAATCATTCTAATTGCTCCTAAAATCCACCAATGACACTAGCAGTATATGTGTGGCAACCATCAAAGCAAACCTGCGAACTTTGGTGCAGCTACACTTGTGAGTTGAAGTTCTTCTAATCTTGAGCTCCGATCAGATTAGGATTTAGGTGAACGTCATCAAATCCTAGTTTCCTATGCAATATGATGTAAATCTAATTCGATTCAAGTCCGATGTGAAAAAATTCTAAATAGAAATCTTTTCTATTATACACATCTGCATGGCCCATGGCTTTGGAAACTTGATTCTCATGAATCAGTCAATAAGGGCTGCTCCCTACCACAGAGGTAGATAGATTCATCTTGATGCAAATCTCAGTTCCTAACAATGAAACTGCTATAGCCAACAACAGCCTAAGGAAATTCCAATGGCTAGGAGATCGAGTTATGGGTGTAGTCAAACCTATAACAACCCTCAAGTGAACTACCGATGTACTTCAGGTCAAAGAACCAGCATACCACTACAGCATCGAGTCAGTCATTAATGAGAGAAGGTAGACTTCCTAATTGACTACTCGAGGTGGTCACGCTCAGTGCCCTCGTTTCTCTAATGAGTATCTGTACCTCGCTCCGTGTTTCACACCATAGACTCAAGACTCATCTACTAAGGAGAACGATTGTTACACCAACCTTCCGGATCAAATCACCATCCTCGTGTGATCCTATGGTCGGGAGCATGTTTATGAGTTAATAATGATTTCATGTCTTAAATTTTAACTCTTAAAAATATGAATTATCATTACGATTAACTCAAAGGATGTTATACAGAAACTAAAATATACATATGTGATAGAAAATAATCCATTTATTGATATAGTCAATTATATATTTTGGTCCCTAGAAGTGTATTACAAGTGTCAGTCAATTCTGGCTTCTAGGGCAATATATACTAACATGATTGATGGATGCTAGTGTTTAGAGACCGATGTGGGAGGAGATATGAATAAATGTAATCTTAATATTATACTATTTTGTATTGATATTTTAACCTAATTATTTATTAAGATAATTTGGTATTGACTTTTGATAATTTTGGTACGGAGAAGGTATGAACTTTCCACATCAATGAGAGGCTCCGAGAATGCCCGACTGAAGAAATTGAAAAGTTATATCAGACTAATAAGATCAAAGCTCCATAGAGATGGCTTCAAGCATGTGAACACCTGGAGAAGTTTTGTTCCTTGGATATAGACTATCTCCCTGAGTCAGTGGAAGGGTGGTTAGCACATTGGAGGAGACTAGGAGTTTTGAGGTAAAATTACTAACTTTTAAATTTTTCAACATGCTAAAATTATATTAAATATTTTAAAAACTTTTATTTATTTAAATACTGTTAGGCTTACTCCATCAGAATTAAGGAGATCGGTACATACCTAAGAGTACACGCACACTCTGAGGGATGAGTCTATGGCCAGTCATGTGATAATAAATATAATAATTTTTAAAATTTTAAATGTAGATAAAATTAAATTATATTTTTTTATTATATTCTACATAAACTGATCAATTTTATAGCTATGAGAAAGATGTAGCGAGATCTTCGATTCAGTCGTATCGGACAAAAGAGCAGGCTGATGAACAACCATGATCCGAAGGAATTGTTTTAATAGTAATAAATAATTAGTAATGTTTATCAAGTATTAAGGCATTTCTTATAAAATTCTTATTTAAATTTATCAATTACATGAGCTAATAGATCGATGCGGAGTGAAGGGCATGGATAGTCTGGCCTCCATGACCATTTGTCTAGGTCCCTTGGGCCTGGCACTATACTGAAAGAGAGATCCATGCATGATCTGGACGTACGCGCAGAAGCTACTGATTTGAGACGTCAGGCGTCTCGTGTTCACGATATTTTCAGATAATCATCAGTCGAGAGCGCTTGAGTGTAGGCATTAGCACAGTTTGCAGCTCAGGGCTACGGTGGGAGAGATCAGGACTAGCGGTGTGCGTGGTTTTTGTTCATTGCTAGGGAGCCGCACATCTCATAATAGAAAAGGCATCTCTAGCGCCATGGTAAGTTGGAAGTGTCAGTGTGCATTTTGGAGCAAACTTCTGCATAGGCCTTGGGTACATGTTAGCCGATATTCAACTCCAGCTAGCTCCCTCCAGCTCATGCTCCATCTTTTTTAGTGATGATGTGTAGATTTAGAGACTTCTGATTATATTTTGTTTAAAAAATATTATATAAATTTTATTCAATAATAAATTTAAGTATTTTAAAAAATATTTTTATATTTATAATATTTTTTAATATTTATTATATTATATATATTCTCTGTATTTATCAGTTAATATATAAAAAATTAAAAATTTTATAATTTTTTTATTATTCAAAAGCTGACGGACAGCATGTTGCAAAAGTTGCTTGCACATAGGCATGCCAAGGTGGGGTCAAGTTTAGGTCCAACTCGCTGCCATAAACCTATGGTAAGTGGTTTAGTCGTACCACTGGCGGTTAGATTCGATGGAGCGATTTCATAATCTGCGTACCATAAAGCAGAATATGGCAGCAGGTTACATATCGACTTATCGATATAAGTCCAGCTTGGATGGTAAGGCGGTTATGGAACCACTGGCTATATTGAGTATAGCAGTGGTTCCATAAGCCGCTACCGGATTGCTTGACTTAATGGCAGAAGTTTGACGATAACCGCTTATAATAACTACTGCAGTTGAACCTTAAATGGCGTACGGCAGCGGTTATTCTAAACCACTGCCATAGCCTATCGAGCAAATTTTTTAGGCTATGAACAGGGTTACAAACGAAACATGTTGTATGCCCTTTTCTCTAGAGTAGGAGATCAAATAAGTTTACCAATGTAATCATTTTTATTTCTTTATTTATTGAGTTTAGATGATCCATGTTTTTGAAATTGGGTCAAGACATTAATGTCGTAGAAATTTGATTATATACCATAATGGTTATTATTGAGTAGTGAGAGGGTCATTTAGATATTCCATTGTTTTTGGTAACTTCTACAATTCTGATTCGTGGTGTATTTAGTACCGTACGTTTAAGTAAAGGAAGTGTTAACAGTTAGGTTCATTACCTAGCATATTAGCTGCTCACCTACGAGTTAGATTATTTATGGATAAGCACTGGATAGCACAAATGAAAGAATTACATGTGGGTATAATGCTTACACCCATGCAAGACTAGCCCACGTTTGACCAAATGTATGTACCAACGTTTGGTGTATGGCGATATCCCCATGTTTTTTGTTAGTTTTTTATCCATGTATTTTTCATGATGGTTGTATGCGTCAGCTTTCTGTGATGGTGAGTTTAGCTCAAGATAACTAGAATAGGTGTGATTTCAGGACTGAATAAATGTGATTCTACGATGGAGACGGCATGTAGCTCTCCAACGGGCTTTTGAGATTCAGGTGTGAGAACTCTTCGAGGCGAGGTTGTTGTACTACCGGTGGACTTAATAAATATAATAAGTGCAGCAAAAAATCAAAGCTCTACAAGAAGTATCGATACCAAGAAAAAGGACTGCACATAGGTGGAGTTGGCTCAGATGCATGTTGAGCTAGCTTGGACTAAGCCTGAAGCCAGCTTGACATCAAAGATCGAGTTGGTCCTCTCAGGCAGATAGAAGAATAGTACTGAGAATCCTATGGCAGGGATGCAGTTGAGCTGGCTTGGACTACGACAGACAATCTTATACAGGATTTGTCAGTTTGGTCTGGATTGGGTTTGATCCCAAAGTGATCTTAAGGCTTGGTTTAAATAGTGGTCTTAAGGAGGCTAATTCTATGTATGGATCAGGATTTAGATCCTAAGATGAGAGGATGTGAAACATGGTGTATAGTGGACTCGATAGTGTTAGATATTGTGCCCTAGAAAAGCTAGAATTGGCTGACATTGTAATCACTCTCCTAGGGGCAATAAATACATATTATGACTATAATACAAAGAATGGTGTATTTTTGCTATCACATATGTGTAATTTAGTCATTTTATTTATCATCCTTTGGAAGTTATGGTGTAATGATAATTCATATTTTCAAGAGTTTGAAAATTTAATGAACATGAAATATGATCATTGGTTAATCATGAAAATTGCTTTGCCGACACTATAGTGATCATTCACCGAGGATCGTTGATCTGATCCGGAGAGGTTGCGGTGTACGAATCGCTTCTTCTCTTTAATAGATGAGTCCTTAAGTCTAACTTGGTGTAGAGACAATCCGGTAGTGAAGTACAGGTAACTGCGTTAGAGAACGAGGGCCGAGTGACCACCTCGAGTAGTCATTGTAGGGAGTCTTATCGTTCCTCGTCAATGACTGAACTCAGATGCTGTAGTAAGTGTATCTGGTTCTTTGACCTGAAGTGCATGCGATAGTTCACCTTGAGGGTGTATAGTTTGACTATACCCATTACTCGATTCTCCTAGCCATTGTCGAATCCTGAGGTGTAATGTTGGCTATAGCATGTTTCATTGTAGGAAACTAGATTGCATACAAGATGGAATCTTATCTCCTCAGTGGGTAAGAGACCAGTCTTGATAATCAATGAGAATCAAGTCCAAGAAGTCCATGACACTCTGCAGAGTGAAAATAATAGAAGAGTTTTGGTGATTTAGTTTTCAATCGACTCGATCGAATGGGATTTACATATATGAATAGAAACTAGGGTGTTTAGACCGATTTACCTTAATCCCTGAATCTGATCGGGCTCAGGATAGAACGGAACTTAATCACACAAGTAGCTGCACCAAGAGGTTCGCATTAGCTTCTGAGGGTTTGCCACCATAGTATGCTAGTGTTACTGGTGGATTTTTGGGAGCCAATTAGAGATGATTTTAGATGATCGATCATTCTACTGGTTGAATCTGAAGAGTTTCTGGATGCATCAAAAGCAGAGTTTTCGATGATGTTGATGATAAAAGTCATGTAGCTATAATCACGCATTTACATACGGAACGAACTTGAACTAAACTGGAGTTTCGACACAAAAATAAGGGGTTTGAATCTGTGATCAGTCAATTAAACTGATCCAGTTCAATTGATCTGAATGAGATTCAATTAGGTTCAAGAAAATCGTGATCAGCACTCGATTGAACCTAACGTCTTCTTTTTGCATCAATAAGTAAGTTGTCCTGACGAAGCCAAAGAAATGTTTGTGACTCATCAAGGCTTCTATGGTCTGACCTGAAGGTTGTCCCAAGTCAGAAAGATTGTCTTATTTTGTAAGATATTACCTATCTATTTTTGGTCACCTGCCATTTCTCGTTCTTTGACTTTTGGTCAAAAGTCTATCTTTGACTGGTCAATGTTGTACCTTTGACACTTTGGACTTTTGTCACATGTCATGCAATCTATTGGAAAGCTGGTGGGGCCTGTCCTCTTCAGAACCTGTACAAGGAAAAGCAGGGTGCAACTGCCATTCCTGGGTTGTGTGCCCCAAGTTTGGAGGCGCCTAGGAGTCCCTGTTGGACGGGGAACTCCATCTCCTTTTTGGAATTCCAATTTAGAGTATTCTCCTAAGAAACCAACTTTAATTGATTTTCCTTAGTGCTCCCCTAAGGAGGAAGTCCAGGGGACTCTATTTTCCGATCAAGTTAATTTTTTTCTTTTTTTTTTATAAAATCAAAGATTTCAAATCTAAAAGCCCTACCTTCCTTGGGGATTTGAACCGACTCACTGCTATCTATGCATTTTTAATTATTTTAAGAAGTCGGATTAAACTGATAAATATGGTGTCTTAACGACAATATCGCATTCCTATCAAGTTTTTGGTGTCGTTGCCGGGAAAGGCACGGACATTAAATTTTTGAACTCTTTAATTTTTTTATAAATAAATTATAAATAAAATTTTTATTTTCTTATAAATATTGCTTGCTAATTTTTTTTTATTATTTTGTAGAAAAAAAGAAAATAAAAAGATTAGGAAAAGAACTAAGAGTTTTGCTTGGTGAGATCAATCCTAACCCTAGATCTCTTTTCTTTTTATTTTATTTATTTATCTTTTTTATTTTTAAATTAATTTAAAAAAATATTCATTTAAATCTAATTAAAAATCTCATGATAAGATTAAAAATCCTAACTACTTAGAATATGCATCATATTATTTTTTCTTATTTTTATATATATATTTTTTGATGATTGCTGGAGGCAAGGTAAGCCTTTCAAAATTCAATTAGTTGTATGCATCTAGTTTAAATTGCATAGAATCCTGTGATTGAAAATTTTTTGTGCATATTCATATTAAACAAAATTAAGGGCACAACCCAATTAAACAAGATAAGATGGGGATTTGATCATCCTTCCTTGGCCCACAAATAACTAACCAGCATCCTGCATTGACCTAAGCCTTTAATTTTAAAATCAATTAGACATCAACCCTAAGAACTCGAGTTCAATAGGATAAGAAACCCTAGAGTTGAACCAGGTTAGAGTTAGTCAATTTGACTTAGATGTCTAAGAAAAGTGGTTCAAAAATGATTGGGCCTGAAGAAAGATGGTTTCTTAATTGGTTTCCATTAACTTACCTGGCCAAGCATAATTAGTGTCTAAGACAAGCAACGGAGGGGACTCCCATCCGATCTTACATTTATCTTAGTTGATTAGCCTTACACTTACCTGGCCAGTTGATTGGCTATCCTATACTTGGAGTGCTCGAAGGCTGACTTAGAATAGTTAGGAGCTATTTAGGTCTAGGCTGATCTTAGGTTAGGATTAATTTATTTGAAACTTATTTGAAAATAAAAATTTTTACTTTAGGTATTTTCAATCTCTATTGCCCTGACATAAGGTTGCCCAGGCATAACAGAAAGTTATGTTGCACGATTGTCCTAGGGTATGAAAAGGTTGAATTAACTTAGAACTTTAAAAAAATATTAAAAAAATAAAATAAAATAAAAGATTGAGGATATTCAGAATATAGTGAATTCTCCAACAGGAAAAGGATTTCAGGTCGACTAGTCAAAATGGATTTAGTTCCTATTTCAGATCCTACAAGCTCAACATCCATGATAGATTTAGCAAATTAGCCTTAGCCTCAAACCCTTAAGGACTTATGTTATCCAGTTGATTCCATCCAACCCTCTTGCATCAGGTTGCCCCAACCCATAGCAAACAACTTTAAAATTAAACCTCAAATCATTAACATGCTTCTAAAATTCATGGGAATAGAGGATGCATATATATTCATTAGAAAATTTGAAGAGGTTCTAAAATTCATGGGAATAGAGGATGCATATATATTCATTAGGAAATTTGAAGAGATTTGTGCAACCATGAAACTACAATAATTGTTAGAGGATGAAATCAAACTGAGATTAATCAATTTTGTCCTTAAGGATAATGCTAAAAAGTGGCTTTATAGTCTTCTAAATCAATCTATCATGACCTGAGAGGGCTTTGTAAGAATATTCTTAAAAAAATATTTTTCTCATCATAAAATAGCTAGAATTAGAAATGAAATAAACCAATTCTATCAACTAGCTAGTGAATCATTTTGGAAATACTTTGATCGAACAATGCTAGAGTCCATGTGCTAGAGATAATTTATGTACAAAGAACCAAATGAAGCCTGGCAATTTCTAGAAGACCTAGTCAAGAAAAATTTACAATAGAAAATAACTAGAAAACCAAAAAAATCCACACCTTCAAGAGGTGGAATACACCAAATTCAAAACTCCCTGGCTGTAGAAGCCAAAATTGTAACTTTGACACGTAGATTAGAGGCCTTAGAACTTCAGAGACTAGCCAGTATGAACCAGGTGTTTGCATCCATGTGCAATGGGTGCAATGCACCAGACCATGTCCTTAAGGAATGTTCCCTCCCAGTGAACCAATTAGATAATGGATGTGCACAAGTGAATGCCACATATCAAAAACCATTGAACAATCCCTATGCACCCACCTATAACCTAGGTTGGAGGAATCATTCAAATTTTTCATGGTCACAAAATCCAAATGTAGGCGGTGCAAGTTTCAATCAGCAGAATCCAAGGCCTAATCCTATGATAAACACCCCCCAACTTAGTTCTTTAGAGAGAAGTCTGAAAGCCCTAGCCAAATTTAATACTGACACCAATACCACCTTAAGCAATTTCATGCAAACCATGGGCCAATTCTGAATTCAAATTCTCAGGCCATAGCCTACTTAGAAATGTAAGTGGGTCAGCTGGCATCTACCATAAGTGAACGTGAATGAGATAGGCTACCTAGCCAACCTGAATCCAATCCCAAGAATCAAAATGGTAGACCATTCCAAGAAAACTAGGTTAATCAAGTTAATGCTATTCATTCCTTGAGATCAGAAAAATAAGTTGATAATAAGGTAAATACACCTAACACTAGTGCTGAGTCTGTTGAGCCACCCAATGAACAATCTACCTTACAAACTCAAGCTCTTGAAACTAATAGTGCACTAAACCAGATGCCCACAATCTCTAGAGCTCCTTTTCCGAATTGATTAAGGTCTAATAAACAATCAGAATATTTAGATAAAATGTTAGAGGTATTTAAGCAAGTTCAAGTAAATATTCCTCTTGATCCAACAAGTTCCGACTTATGCCAAATTCTTAAAAGACCTTTGCAGCAAGAAAAAGATGACAACGTACCAAAGAGAGCTTTCTTAGCAACAAGTGTGAGTTCATATTTGTTAAGTCATATGCCTATAAAGTATAAGGACCCAGGTTCTCTAACAACTTCATGTGTCATAGGAGAAACCCATATTGAGAAGGCGTTACTTGATTTAGGGGCTAGTATAAATATTTTACCCTATTCAGTTTATGAGCAATTAGGATTGGAAAAGTTTCAGCCAACAGGGATCACATTACAATTAACAGATCGATCTTTTAGGATCTCCAAGAAAATGGTAGAAGATGTTTTGATTAAGGTTGAAAATTTTATCTTTCTAATTGATTTTGTCATTTTGGAGACTGAGCCAATATCAAATCCTAAGGGTCAAATTTCAGTGATTTTAGGAAGACCATTCCTAACTACTGCTAATGCTAAAATCAATTATTGGAATGGACTTATGAAACTATTTTTTAGAAATATGACTATCGAGCTGAATATTTTCAATTTGGAGCAGGAATCTACCAAGCATGCTAATGTAAGTATAGTCCAAGATGAAATTTATGAATCCATAGACATTAGCGATGAGGAAGTTGATCTTGAATCTAGTATCTGGCCAACCCATGAATATGAGAATCTAAATAAAATATTTGGAGATAATAAAAATGGCCAGAGATGGAAGCCTCTCACTGAACCACTCATAGAAATGATTAAACTATCATCCGAGTTATCAAAAGAAGAGGCATCCAAAGTAGAGTTGAAACCCCTCCCTGAGCACCTCAAGTATGTATATTTAGGTTCAGAGAAAACCTTGCCTGTAATTATTGCATCAGACTTGAATCCTAACCAAGAGGAGAAATTATTAGCAGTCTTAAGAGAAAATCGAGAAGCAATAGGCTGGACCATGATAGACACTAAAGAAATAAACCCTTCCATAGTTCAACATAGGATACACCTAGAGGAACAGGTTAATACTGAAGCTAACCGCATAGAAGAACCTGAGCCAGAAACTAGTACTGATGCTAGTTCCAGTTTAAATGAGATAGAAAATGGGAAAAAGAGAATAGATGATTTACCTAAAATTTATAAATCTAAAAGCCTATTCCCTTCAACCCTAGAAGCAGGTTCTTCTATGTGGTTGGCTTTAGTATTAACCTATTCCAGTTTAAATGAGATAGAAAAAGGAAAAAAGAGAATAGATAATTTATCTGAAACTTATAAATCTAAAAGCCTATTCCCTTCAACCCTAAAAGCAGGTTCTTCTTACAAAAATCAAGAGGCATGTAATGAAGAGTCAATGGAGTTGTTTAAGCAAGATCACATTAATTTACCTTCAGAATTAAAACCGTCTTTAGTTACCCTTCCAGCATCCATTGAATCAAACTTAACTCCTAATATAAAAACTTAATTCATGAGCATTTTAGAAGAATAAATAGGAAAAATTCTTAATAAACATGGGTCAGAGAATGGGGTCACAAATTATATCCCTAAAATTAACAATGATTATATCAATAATGAGATTATAAATTAATTTTCTGAGATTAGCAATCCAAAATCATTGAAATTTGTCAATCCAATATTCAACACAGGATAGTAAGCCGCATTGTGTCTGGCTGAAGACGATAAACTTAGCGCTTATTGGGAGGCAACCAAATATTTATTTTTTTTTAGTTTAATTTATCTTTTTATTTGATTTTCTTTTTAGGACATGTTGAATAAGTTGGAGGGAGAGCTCAAATTTTTAAAAGCATGTGCTGAAATATAGTCAGGTGTATTCTTTCATGTTCTTTATTACATCCTTTATTTTTTCTTCTCCATTGAGGATAATATTGACTAAGTTGAAAGAAGAAAAATAAAAATTTTAAAATTTTAAGTCCTCAAAAAAGTTAGTATTTAGTATTTAGAAACCTAATTATGCTTAAGAATCGAATTAAACTAAGCATTTTTAAAAGAAAATTGATACACAGATCAGAGAATCTGTGAGATATTGAGGAATCAAGTATTAAGAAAATTCAATAAAGAGTTAAATCAAGAATATAAAAAAAAAAAATTTTGGAGTATTTTTAATTACTTCTACTAGCATCAAAGAAAAGTTTACTTTTTATAGGCTTGTGTAGGGTAACTATATATTTCTTTATATAAAAAAATTATTTTAATAAAATAATTTTTAAGTACTTCTCACTGAATAATCGGGCCTCTTTGCCTAAGCAAGTATTGAGTTTCGCGTCAAAAGATGGAAAGGGCAAAGAAGCTCGTTGTAAAGCTAGTCTTAACTCATAGCCTATTTGATTTGAGCTAGTAAGCCCAAGGGATATTCTATACCTAGTGCCCTAAAGCTAACTGATTTAGAAGTTATTGGCCCAAGACTCACTACATAGATCAATTAGAAAGCTTAAGAGGTTAAGATACTCAATGGTGGTACAATATTAAAAATAAAAAAAATAAAAAAGGAATATTGGTTTTCATCGAGTAATCAGTCCCGTTGCCTAAGCAATGATATTCGTATCAAAAAGTAGGCAATATAAAAATAAAAATTAATAAATAAAGGGTGGAAGTAGCAATACACTTGCCAATATGAAAGTTTAGATAAATCAGAGATAAAGGTGGGATAATTTAGAAAAAGTTTAAAAAAATTTAATGTTCTTTACTTAATTTTTCTATTAATAAGTATTAATATTCTAATGATGTCTCACTTAAGCTCTACTGAATATCAATGGCCATTTTGAAAACTGCTTAGGTAAAATTCAAAACTCTAAAGTTAAAAGATATTTAAAACTAAATTCTTTCTTTACTCGAGGACGAGCAAAGCTTAAGTTGAAGATATGATAAGTATCATAAATTTATCAATAAAAATATTAATTTATTAATTAATTCATATTAATTTTTAAAAATTAATGATTAATTTATATATAATTTTTAAGAAATTAATATTTTTATTAATTAAAAATAATAAAAAATAATAATAAAAATTTAAAAATAAAATTTTATTATCAATGAAAAGAGCTCATTTTTTTTATCACAACGAAATAAATTTTAAGTAAAATAGAGCTAAAATGGAGAAGATATGAATTTTTAAAGAAATAAAATAAATAAAAATTAAATAAAAAAAGAAAAATGGCTCAGCCAACTCAAGCCGTCATGCCATATCAGTCGGCGCATCCAAACATGCCGAGCCAAGCTGACAAGCCAGCGCATCAAGCCAGCCAAGCCAAGTCAACTTAGTCGTGGAAGCCATCAGTCGGTCCATGATCCAGACGTGGACCGCTAGCTAAGCAGAAGACAACGAATCACAAAGCGACACATGGTGGACCTAGACCCTTAAAGGGTTCATAAAAAATTTATCATGGTTCATGGGGCATTTTGGTCTTTTCACTCAGCAATAAGAGCACTGATTGGTTGCGGTCTTTAGAATGCTCGATCCATGCGGTCCATAGGAACAGTAAAGGTGCGATTGGATGGCTCTAGTAGCTTGCGATCAAGAACGGATGGTGGAGAAATTTTTCAGCTTCAGGCTTCACGTGGATTGCCATCCAACGATAGCGCACGATCTAGGGGATGATCCGACGGTGGAGAAAGCTCCCGACGGTGATCAGGACTCCAAACGCACGATCAATGGCTAGATTTTCTCCATCAATGCATGATCAACAGCCAAAATTTAATCCAACTTGATCTGGACTGATACACATCCAATTTTGATGATTTCTGGATCGTTGGATTTCTATTGAATGGCCAGATTTCATCAGAACCATTGAAATTTATCCAAGACTCTTTTTAATCCATTTTTCACTCAAATTTCTTCATATTTTGACAATCAAAGAGCTCCTTAGTCCCACATTACCTAGAAGAAAACTCTCCAGCCCTTCTAGCTCTATAAAAAGGACCCCAGGTCTCTAGAAATTAGCAGATCTGATCAAGATGAAGCTTTGGTACAAGAGAAAGTCATACTATGGATTAATGGCTGCTTCAAAGCAATGAATGCCGAGAAGAAAAGCTGGGCTTCTACACCATCTTTCTGTCAATGCCAATCCAAGATCAGAGATCAAGCTATTTTATTTTATTTTCTTTTTTTATATATTTAAATTTTAAAATTTTAATTAATGATATTTTATTTTTTTTACTTTAATTTCATGCTCTTTATTTTTATTATAATTTAATTTCTATACTTTAATTATTACTTTTTATTTTATTACAAGTAGATGCTAAGATCTAACTAGTAGATCTTAGTATCAAGTTTAAATTTCTGCACCTTTTAATTTTTATTTTTAATTTTTTGACTTTACTTTTAATTTTAAAACTCAAATTTTTTTCTTTTTTTTTTTAAAAATTAAAGATTTTAAATCAAAAGCACTACCTTCCCTGTGGATTCCATCCGACTTACTACTATCTACGTATTTTTAATTATTTTAAGAAGTTAGATTAAACTGATAAACACGGTGTCTTAACAACAACATCGCGCTCTTATCAGTCGGGCCGAGGGAAGAGAGGAGGTGGCGGAGCTGACGGTCAGGCCAACTGGGGAAGAAGAAGGAGGGGGAGGCTGGGGCTGAGAGAAAAGAGGAGAGAGAGAGCAAGGATGGGTCGGGGCTAGCGGTCGGGTCGAGGAAAGAGAGGAGAAAAAAAGAGGTGATCGTACTGAAGGGAAATCCTGATTTCCCGGTCCAGGTTCGTCCAGATCTGATTAGATCAAGAGATATATTTCAAAAATTTTCTCTTGACCTCAATCAGATCTTGATATATTTTAGATCTGATTCTTATTATTTTAATAAATAAAATAAAATAAGATAAATTAAATCTAATTTAATTTACCTGATTTGGGTAATCCTATTACCCTGTAGATGATCCTGATTGCAGCGGAAGGTTCTGGATCTTAGCCACGCAAGCGCCTGGCCTCTACCGGTATCCACTCGGGTTGGATCTGGAGATCCTCTTCTTCTCTATCACACCTCCAAAAATCAGATCTGGATCTGATCTGGAGGATCTTCAAAACTCTTTTGAAGATCTGCAGTCGTCCTTTTGCAGCAGCGCAGCCTTCTTGCTTTTGATCGCCTTTCCTTGATCTGAATCGCACCAAACCTAAGTCCAAAACACTTTTGGACGTGGAGAGCAAGGGGAGAAGAGACTATGGCGTGGAGAAGGAGGGGAGAGGCAGCCTTGGGGCGTGGGAAATCTCTTTCAATAAGACTTAGAATTAGGGTTGGGCGCAGGGTCTTATTTATAGACTAAGCTTGTGATCCAACTCCTCTTCCTCTCAACCAATCACAACCCTTTGTGAAATCAGATCTAAATCTGATTGGTTGGGAATAGAGACCCCTGGATTCCTCCTTAGAGGGCGCCTAAGACCAGTCAAACTGGATTCTTAGTAGAACTCTGAATTGGAATCCAAAAGGGAGGTGGAGTCCTTGTCCAACAAGGACTCCTAGGCGCCTCCTACTTGGGCTCACGCCACCCTTGGCGTGCGCCCTTCTCCTTGCCAGGTTCTGGCAGGGGGACAGGCCCCCACCAGCTCTCCAATAGGTGCATGACATGTGGTCAAAAGTCAAAGGGTCAATGGTCAACGTTTGACCAGTCAAAGGTAGACTTTTGACCAAAGTCAAAGAACAAGAAATGGCAGGTGACCAAAAATGGCAGGTAATGTCTTACAAATAAGACAACCTATTTCTGACTTGGACAACCTCCAGTCAGACCATATGAAGGCCTCTGATTGAGCACAAACTCCTTTGGCTCAGTCAGGACAACTTATTTATGATAGTAAAAGAAGAACGTTAGGTTCAATCGAGTGCTAGCACGATTTCCTTGAACCTAATTGAATCTCATTCAGATCAATTGAACTAGATCAGTTCAATTGATGATCACCAGATTCAAACCCTTGTTTGTGTGACCCAGTTAGGTTCAGTTCTGTATGGTAATGGGATATGTCATGATCTCTATCATAGACATCATCGAAACTCCTTTCGATGGATCAGAACTCTTCTGATTCGAACAGCTAGAATGATCGATCATCTAAATCATTCTAATTGCTCCCAAAATCCACCAGTGACACCTAGCAGTATATGGTGGCAACCCATCAGAGCTGAATGCGAACCTCTTGGTGCAGCTACCTGTGTGATTAAGTTCTTCTATCTTGAGCCCCGATCAGATTAGGGTTAAGGTGAACTCGTCAAACCCTAGTCTCTGTCATATGATGTAATCATTCGATTCGAGTCCAATGTGAAAATCTAAATAGAAACTCTTTCTATTATTTCACTCTACCATGGCCATGGATTTCTGGACTTGATTCTCATGATCATCATAGGGCTACTCCTCTACCACCGAGGTAGATAGATCCCATCTTGATGCAATCCAGTTCCTACAATGAACATGCTATAGCCAACATACACCTCAGGGTTCCATATGGCTAGGAGACCGAGTAATGGTGTAGTCAAACTATAACACCCTCAAGGTGAACTGCCGATGCATCTCAGGTCAAAGAACCAGACACACTACTGCAGCATCGAGTCAGTCATTGACGAGAAGGTAGACTTCCTAATGACTACTCGAGGTGGTCACGCTCAGTGCCCTCGTTCTCTAACGAGTACCTGTACTCTCGCTCCGGTGTCTCCACACCGTAGACTCAAGACTCATCTACTAAAGAGAAGCGATCGTACACCAACCTTCCGGATCAATCACCATCCTCGTGATGATCCTATGGTCGGGAGCTGTTTTATGAGTTAATAATGATTATTCATGTCTTAAATTTTCAACTCTTGAAAATATGAATTATCATTACCATTAACTCAAAGGATGTATCACAGACACTAAATACACATATGTGATAGAAAATAACCCATTTCATTAATTATAGTCAAAATTATAATTTTGCCCCTAGAAGTGTATTACAAGTGTCAGCCAATTCTGGCTTCTAGGGCACATATATCTAACAATCTCCCACTTGTCCTAAAGCCAATTGGCTACAAGTCTAAGTCCCATCTTCTCAAGGTGGGCTTCGATCTTCTGCTGGCCCAACGGCTTTGTAAGTGGGTCTGCCACATTATCTGTGGAGTTGACTCTCTTGACCTCAACGTAACCTTTCTCAAGGTAATCGCGGATGAGATGATATCGCCGTTTGCTTGGAACTCTTCCAGCACAAACAGTCTGCAGCAGATGTCGACTTTCGATCATCTATATCGGACATGAAGTCCGAGTCTGTGTATCCCTGAACTTGGAGTTCTCCATTACCAAAGACCAACATCATATCCTTAGTTCTTCTCAAGTACTTAAGGATACATTTCACAGAAGTCCAGTGTTCTTCACCTGGATTTGACTGATATCTGCTTGTGACACTCACAGCATGGGCTATATCAGGTCGTGTACATAGCATGGCATACATGAGGCTCCCTATTGCAGAAGCATAAGGGATCTTGCTCATGCGTTCTATTTCCTCAGGTGTGCTGGGGCACATCTTCTTGGAAAGATGAATACCATGTCTGAAGGGTATTAATCCCCTCTTAGAGTTTTCCATACTAAACCTCTTTAGTACTTCCTCTATGTACATCTTCTGTGAAAGTCCTAGCATCCTATTCGGTCTATCCCTATAGACCTTAATTCCTAGAATAAAGGATGCTTCACCTAGGTCTTTCATGGAGAATTCCTTGGACAACCACATCTTGACTGATGTCAACATGGGAATATCATTCCCAATAAGGAGGATGTCATCCACGTACAATACGAGGAAGACAACAGCGCTCCCACTGACCCTTTTGAAAACACATGGTTCCTCTTCATTTTTGATGAAACCAAACTTTTTGATCACATCATTGAAACGAGTGTTCCAGCTCCGAGATGCTTGCTTAAGTCCATATATGGACCTTTGCAGCTTGCAAACCTTGTGATCAGTATCACTGGATGTGAAACCTAGCGGCTGTTCCATATAGATATCTTCCTCAAGATATCCATTTAGGAATGCCGTTTTCACGTCCATTTGCCATATTTCATAATCGAAATAGGCTGCAACAGCAAGCAATGTGCGGATGGATTTTAGCATAGCTACTGGGGAAAAGGTATCCTGATAGTCAATGCCTTCGCGTTGACTATAACCTTTTGCCACCAGTCTAGCCTTGAATGTCTCCACATTCCCATCTGCACCAATCTTTCTCTTGAAGATCCATTTACACCCAATAGGTACTATACCTTCTGGTGGATCTACCAAGGTCCAGACTTGGTTTGAGTGCATCGAGTCAATTTCTGACTTCATTGCCTCTAAGCCATTTCTCGGAGTCGATATCTGATATCGCCTCGTTGTAGGTTTTGGGATCATCACCATGAGCACCATTACCTATGAGGAACATTTCCTCTACATCCTCTGAAATAATACCTAAGTATCTTTCAGGGAGACGGGAAACTCTTTCCGATCTACGAGGTGGAGGAGGTAGTGTTCTTATTGGCTCAACCTGATTTGGTTCCACTTGGTCCTTAGCTCGTTCTGCTTGTGAGACTTTCTCATCAAGCTTAATCTGCTTTCCAATGCCACTATCTTGAATAAACTATTTTTCAAGAAATATGGCATGTCGACTCACAATCACATTGTGGTCTTCTGGAATGTAGAAATAGTATCCTAATGACTCTTTAGGATATCCTATGAATCGAGCTCTAAAGGACCTAAACTCTAACTTGTCCGCTTGTTGTCTTTTGACATGAGCCGGACAACCCCAAATTCTGAGATGACTCAGACTTGGTTTCTTACCGTGCCATATCTCATACGGTGTGGTAGGAACGGTTTTAGAGGGAACCCTATTCAGTAGAATAGATTGAAGTTAATAATGAATGTCCCCAAAGAAAATCAGGGAGGTCTGTGAAGCTCATCATGGATCGAACCATATCCAATAGAGTCCGATTTCTCCGTTCTGAAACCCCGTTGAGTTGAGGTGTTCCTGGTGGAGTCCATTGAGAGACTATGCCATTTTCCTTAAGATAGTCTAGGAATTCCCGGCTAAGGTATTCACCTCCTCGATCTGATCGAAGAACCTTAATGGGTTTTTCCAGTTTGTTTTTCTACTTCATGTCTGAATTCTTTGAACTTTTCAAAAGGCTTCAGACTTGTGTCTCATAAGATACACATACCCATACCTAGACAGATCATCGGTAAAGGTAATGAAGTAGACAAAATTGCCTCTAGCCGGCACATCAAATGGGCCGCACACATCAGTATGTACTAGGGCAAGGAGATCTGTGGCCCTCTCCCCATGTCCAACAAAAGGGAGTTTAGTCATTTTGCCTTGAAGACAAGATTCACAAGTTGGATATGACTCAAAAGTCAATGGACTCAATAGCCCATTTTTCTCCAATTTGTTGAATCCTATCTTCTGCTATATGACCTAATCTCAGGTGCCATAGATATCTGTCGTTTGGACTATCCCTAGGTCGTTTGGCATTCACGTTTTGCTCGATAGTTAGAAACAGGTACATCAATATGTAGCTGATAAAGACCATTAATAAGGAAACCATTTGCAATTTTATTTCTTTCATAAAGAATGTTACAATGGTCCTTAAAGAAGGTGATCACATAACCTTCTTGTGCTAAGCATGAAACAGAAATCAAATTCCTGCTAGCTGCAGGCACATAATAACAGTCTTTTAAAACTAAGTCTAAACCAGATGGTAATCGAAGAGGGTATGTTCCCACGGCTACTGCAGCAACTCTTGCTCCATT
>QRFJ01006775.1:0-50691 GCA_006176705.1 Cocos nucifera | reverse complement strand
TCTCCTTTAGTCAGATTCCTTCAGGAGCCAAACTTCTTTTGGACATCTCCTTCAATCGAATTCTTCTAGAAGTCGAACTTCTTTTAGACATATTCTTCAGTTGGATTCCTCTAAGAGCCGAACTTCTTTCAAACTTCCTCCAGTAGTTGGATTCTTCCAGGAGTTGAACTCCTTTCGAACTTCTCCTTCAATCGAATTCCTCCAGAAGCCAAACTCCTTTCGGACATCTTCTTCAATTGGATTCCTTCAGAAGTCAAACTCCTTACGAACTTCTCCTTCAGTCGGATTTTGAATACCTGCTTCCTTTGGACAATTACGACTGTCATTTATCAGTCTACTATAGACAATCCCACTATCGAATGGTTACGACTATAATTATCAGTCTATTATAAGTGACACCACTCTCCGTAATAAGTTCCATGTGGCCCAAAGTGGCCCACTACCGGATGGTTACAACAAGCTCTATCTATAAAAAAGGATCCTCCAGATATATTTTCTCCAAGCTCTCTTCTCCTTCCCAAAACTCTATCGAATTCATACCCAAGCACTTCATTTCTATTGGCCAGAAGAGCTGATTTGATCGTCGGAGGGTATTGCCAGAGCCACCACCACCGACTCTGGATGAAACTTTATTTTGCAGGTCACTGACGACGACCTCATCTTCCTTGGCTCTAGCTCAATCCAGCATCAACCAAATTCTGCACCAACAAGACTGATCCAAGCTCCTCCACTGCTCCTCAGCTTGAACCAAGCTCTTCCACTGTCCCCTAGTTTGAGGTTGGCAAAAATTCTTAATTGTACATTTTTTCTTCTTTTATATGTACTTAGAACTTTTTTCAGCAATAAAATTAAAATTTCTTATGCTTTGTATGCTGTGATATGCTTGTGAAACAAAAATGGTTTGTAAATACTATCATTGAGCTTAATCATGGATTGAAGTTGTCCCTTTATTGCAAGCCATTTTCCTTAAAGATCAAATGAAAACTTTGAAGAGAGAGGTTTGTTTGACTAATAAAAAGTTGGAAAAAGTCAAGAAGGAACTTCAAAAATCAAAGAATAAATAGAAAACATCTTTCGTGGAAATCAATCATCTATCTTGATCCATAAAGCAGGATTATAGGGAATATTTCTCAAGGAGGTGCCAACTATCTGATGAACTTTAATAAATATCAGAGCTTGCTAGCCAAAGATCTTGGTCCTTAACCACCAAGATAAGTTCCCTCATCCAACAGGAAGTCCAACATTGGAAGAGAGGCATGCACTGGTCTAGAAACAAGAAGAACATAGCCAGGATTCGTCCAAGAGATTTTTTGATCTTCAAAATCAACTATGCATGGCCGAAGAGAGATACGAGGACTACAGGCTAGGCTAAAGCAAGAGGATCTTTGATCTCCAATGTCAACTTTGAATGGCCAATGAGGAGATAGCTCGGCTCAAAGAAGAGCTTGCAAACAATGCTCAAGTTGTTCCAAGGGGAGATTCTGGTGAGCTTGCTTCAGCCAAGAATAGTCTTAAGAATCTTATCGAGGTTTATGACAAAAATAAATCTGAGCTTCTTTAACTTAAGATTTAGATGAACTATCAAGAGAATGCTATCAAAGATGCCAAGGACAAATCTACAATACTTCGGAAAAGACTAAAAAAGTCATAGAATGAGGCCACAAGAGCTTGGGTTTTACTCAAGGAATGCTAGGCAGAAAAGGAGAAGTATAAAAACCAGATAAGAGATCTGAAGAACTCCTTAATGTTGGCCAGAGCCGGTAGTAAAATATTTACATAGGGTTTTGTTTTTTGCTTTGCTTTTTATAATCAGTCTTAGTGACCTTTGTAATCACTTTATTTAATAAAATGCTCCCTTTTTGTGTCATCTTCCTTTGTCGTGTCTTGATTTTATGTTTGCTGAACTTGTTATCATTTTATGCTTAAAGTAAATTTTGTTTCAAAATAACAACTTTCATTCAGTCTTTCTTAGATCTGTCCCCTTTGTTTTTGAACAAAAATCTTCCAAACTTGCTTAGGAACAAATTTATCCTTCTATTTAAGAACTTAAGGTCTTCATATCCCTCGTAAGGGTCTTTATCCTTATTAAGATAAGGATAACCATCTATTTAAGAACCAGGGCCTTCATTCTCGTTATGATGAGGTTAACCTCTTATTTAAGAATCAGAGGCTTTTGTATCCCTCGTAAGGATCTTTATCCTCATTAAGATGAGGTTAACCTCCTGTTTAAGAATCGGAGGCCTTCGTATTCATCGTAAGGATCTTCATCCTATTTAAGATAAGGTTAACCTTCTATTTGAAAACCAGAGGCCTTCATCCTCGTTAAGATAAGGTTAACCTTCTGTTTAAGAATTAGAGATCTTCATATTCCTTATAAGGGTCTTCATTCTTGTTAAGATGAGGTTAACATCCTATTTAAGAACTGGAGGCCTTCATCCTCATTAAGATTAGGTTAATCTTCCATTTAAGAATCAGAGACCTTCATATCCCTCATTAGGATCTTCATCCTCGTTAAGATGAGGTTAACCTCCTGTTTAATAATCGACGACCTTCATATCCCTCGTAAGGTTCTTCACCCATGTTAAGATGAGGTTAACCTCCTACTTAAGAACTAGAGGCCTTCACCCTCGTTAAGATGAGGTTAATCTTCTATTTAAGAATCAAAGGTCTTCATATTCCTCGTGAGGATCTTCACCCTCATTAAGATGAGGTTAACCTCCTATTTAAGAATCGAAGGCTTTCACTCTCGTTAAGATGAGGTTAACCTCTTGTTTAAGAACCAGAGGCCTTTATATCTCTTGTAAGAATCTTCACCTTCTTTATCGATGAGGTTAACCTCCTATTTAAGAATTGGAGGCTTTCATATCCTTCGTAAATGAGGTTAACTACTTATTTAAGAATCGAAGGCCTTCATATCCCTTGTAAGAGTCTTCATCCTTATTAAAATGAGGTTAATCTCTTGTATAAGAACCAAAGACCATATCTCTCATAAGGATCTTCACCCTTGTTAAAATGAGGTTAACCTCCTATTTAAGAATTGAAGGTCTTCACCCTCGTTAAGATGAGGTGAAACTTCTATTTAAGAACTGGAGGCCTTCAACTTCATTTAAGAATGAAGTTCAGCTTGATCATTTTCTACCATAATTCAATTTACATAAAAGGTAGGAATGTTAAAATTAGGATCTTTTATTGAAATATAGTTATTGATAGTACACTCGTAGATTTTCTAAATTTCAAGATCGAGTTAGTATAGCTCCTCCAAGCTTCTTTATGTTGTAAGTCCTTGGTCGAACAATTTTCTTGACTTCATAAGGACCTTCCTAATTTGGGGCAGCAATGTGAAAATCTAAATAGAAACTCTTTCTATTATTTCACTCTACCATGGCCATGGATTTCTGGACTTGATTCTCATGATCATCATAGGGCTACTCCTCTACCACCGAGGTAGATAGATCCCATCTTGATGCAATCCAGTTCCTACAATGAACATGTCACAGCCAACATACACCTCAGGGTTCCATATGGCTAGGAGACCGAGTAATGGTGTAGTCAAACTATAACACCCTCAAGGTGAACTGCCGATGCATCTCAGGTCAAAGAACCAGACACACTACTGCAGCATCGAGTCAGTCATTGACGAGAAGGTAGACTCCCTAATGACTACTCGAGGTGGTCACGCTCAGTGCCCTCGTTCTCTAACGAGTACCTGTACTCTCGCTCCGGTGTCTCCACACCGTAGACTCAAGACTCATCTACTAAAGAGAAGCGATCGTACACCAACCTTCCGGATCAATCACCATCCTCGTGATGATCCTATGGTCGGGAGCTGTTTATGAGTTAATAATGATTATTCATATCTTAAATTTTCAACTCTTGAAAATATGAATTATCATTACCATTAACTTAAAGGATGTATCACAGACACTAAATACACATGTGTGATAGAAAATAACCCATTTCATTAATTATAGTCAAAATTATAATTTTGCCCCTAGAAGTGTATTACAAGTGTCAGCCAATTCTGGCTTCTAGGGCACATATATCTAACATTGTGGACTTGATTCTCATGATCATCATAGGGCTGCTCCTCATCCATCGAGGTAGATAGATTTCCTTTTGGTGCAATCCAATTCCTATAATGAACATGCTATAGCCAACATACACCTCAGGATTTTGAATGTCTAGGAGATCGAGTCATGGTGTAGTCAAACTATAACACCCTCAAGGTGAACTGTCGATGCACCTCAGGTCAAAGAACCAGACACACCACTATAGCTTTGAGTCAGTCATCGATGAAAAGGTAGACTTCCTTATGACTACTCGAGGTGGTCACACTCAGTGCCCTCGTTCTCTAACGAGTACCTGTACTCTCGCTCTTCTCCACACCGTAGACTCAAGATCCATCTACTATAAAGAAATGATTGTACACTAACCTACCAGATCAATCACCATCCTCATGATGATCCTACGGTTAGGAGCATTTTATGAGTTAATAATGAAAATTCTTGTCTTAAATTTTCAACTCTTGAAAATAAGAATTATCATTACCATTAACTCAAGGGATGTATCATAGATACTAAATACACATATGTGATAGAAAATAACCTATTTTATTATTTATAGTCAAAATTATAATTTTGCCCCTAGAAGTGTATTACAAGTGTTAGCCAATTCTAACTTCTAGGGCACACATATCTAACAACGTATACTCTCAGTTGTGAGTCTATGGCTAGTCATGTGCATAGAGAGGTAATGAATTCTGAATCTTACTAGATAAATTAAATTAATATTTTTTTTGCATATTTCTTATAAATTGATCAATTGTTATAGCTAATGAGAGATGGGGTAATGTCTAGCCATAGCAAGATCTTCTAATCCAGCTATACGGATAAGAAGGGCAGGTCGATGAATGCCACGATCGAAAAAATTTTTATAAGTAATAAATATATTAGTATGATTAGTATTATATCATTTCTTATGATATTTAATTTAAATATATAATTACAGGGGCAGTTAGACGTGCTTGTGAGTGAGGGCCCGAATATCTCTAGCCCCCATGACCATATGTCTCAGGTCTTGGGGCTTGAGCACTCTGAGAGGATCCAATGCAGGTCTAAACATACATCGATGAACTATTGGTCTGAGACGAGCATCTCTTCACATGCTTCTGATATCGTTAGTTGGGAGCAGTTTGAGGAGACATTAGCATAGACAGCTCAGGCTAGGGTCTGGTAGATCAAGCTAGAGAGTAGGCTGCTCAGGCTAGGGAGTAGACTGCTCAGCTATAAAGCCTTGTGACTACTATGGTGATTAGGCTCAGCATGTATTTTGGAGCTAACTTCATAGGCCTTGAGGATATGTTGGCCAACTTTCCAGCTCCAGTCCCTCTAGCTCTAGCTCCTCTAGCTCGTGTTCCATTTTCCTCCAGTGATGATGACTTAGATGTAGGCTTTTGATATTTTTTTTTGAAAAATATTATAATATATTTTTTTCAATAATAAAATTTGAGCATTTCAAAAATATAATTATATTTATAATATTTTTTTGTGTTATATATTGAACTACATTTATCAAATAAAAAATAAAAATTAAAAAATTTATATTTTTTTATTATTCAAAATCTACGACAGTGATTGCAAAATTACGATCGTAGCATGCCAACCACTGCATTAGACCTATGATAGTGATTGGAAATCACTATCATAAACAACCATGGCAGTGGTTCTACGAACCGCTGTCATAGATTATCTATAGTAGCAATTTTATAACCTTTGCCAAAGAAGCTATGGCAGCAGTTTTATGAACCACTGCTATAGATTATCTATGGCAGTGATTACGGAATCGCTGCCATAGAGGATATCCTTTTTGATGCTGTCAAAATTAGGAAGAGTTATTATTGAGTATATGCTTGACTTTAATTAGAATAAAATATGTTTTCATTATTTAGTGATTTCATGACTTTTAAATGTATAATTTTTTAAAAACTTATTATATATTATTTTACATATACTCAAAAATTTTATCATCATCAAAAAGAAAATTGTTGATCTAAAGATTGATTTTGATGATGACAAAGAATTTTGAGTGTAAGTCATAAAGTCTAACTATGTTTATGAGAATGTGTAGTTTCAAAATTCTAAGTGCTCACAAACTCCAAGTTTTTCTAAACATCTAAATGAAGAATCATCACTCAAGATTTTAGAGAAGATACTTCAGATTGGATACATCTTTCAAGAGATTTCAATAAAAATTAAATTAAGTCAAAAAGACAAGTCTAGTTTACTGACAGGAATCCGATGTTGTCGTTCAGACACCATGTTATCAATTTAAATTTGACTTTTTAAATTGGTTAAAAATTATGAAGAGAGTAGTGAGTTGGGTTGAATCCATAGAGAGGCAATGATTTAATTCTAAAATCTTTGATTCTTTTATTTTTTTATTTTTTAAAATAAAGAAAAAAAGGGTTTTTGAAAATTAAAATTAAAAAATAGATTTATAAATAAAAGTAAATTTTAAATTATATAAAAATAAATTTGGTACTAAGATCCACTATTTAGATCTTAGCGGCTACTTGCAATAAAATTAAAGAGCAATAAAGAATAATTAATTTAAAGAGTTAGAATTGAAAAGAACAATAAAGCTTTTATTATTAAAACTCAAATTTAGAATTTAAATATAAAAAGTTAAAGAAAAAAAAATTTAGAATTTAAATACAAGAAATTAAAGAAAAAGAAAGAGAAAAAAAAACTAGAAGGAGATCGCAAATCAGTGCAGGCATGGAGATGGCGTAGAAGACTGGCCCTTCTTCTCAGCACTATAGCATCGAAGCAACCTTCAACCCAGAGCATGGCTTCCACCCTATACCTTAGCTTCTCTTCCATCAGATTTGTTGATTTCTAGAGGCCTAGGGTCCTTTTTATAGAGCTAGGAGGGCTGGATATTTTTTCTAGAGACAATGTGGGACTAATAGCCTTTTTAATCATCAAAATACAAAGAAAACTGAGTAAAATTTGAATTAAAATAGCTCTGATATGAATCTAGTAAGTTTGGTGAAATCTAGTCATTCAATAGGAATCCAATAGACTAAAAATCATCAAAATCGGATGCGTATCGGCCTAGATTAGGTCGGATTAAATTTTGGCCGTCCGATCGCACGTTGATGGAGGAAATCTAGCCGCAAATTGCTCGTTGGGAGTCTTGATCACCGTCGGGAGTATTCTGGATCATCGGATCATCTCCTGGATCGAGCACTGTCGTTGGATGGTGATATGCATGAAGTCTGAAGCTGAATCAAATCTGAAAATAACCACAGCCGTTTGATCTTGACCGTAAGCTACCACAGCCGTTTGATCATGCAATTACTATTCCCATGGACCGCATGGACCGACCGCACCACACACCACAGCCAATCAACACTCCTGTCGCTAAGTGAAAAGACCAAAATACCCTATGAGCCATGATAGATTTCGATGGACCCTTTAAGGTTCTTGGTCTGCCATGTGTCGCGTTGTGATTTACCAGATTTTGCTGAGCTGGCGGTCCACGTCTGGATCATGGACTGGCTGATGGCTTTCATGGCTAAGTCAGCTTACGTGGTTGGCTTGGCGCATCGGCTTGAGCTAGCTGAGCCATTTTCTTTTTTTATTTAATTTTTATTTATTTTATTTTTAAAAAATTCATATCTTCTCCATTTTAGCTCTATTTTGCTCAAAACTTATTTTGTTGTGATAAAAAAAATGAGCTCTTTCTATTGGTTATAAAATTTTATTTTTTAATTTTTATTATTTTTTAATTAATTTTTTAATTAATAAAAATATTAATTTCTTAAAAATTATATATAAATTAATCATTAATTTTTAAAAATTAATATAAATTAATTAATAAATTAGTACTTTTATTGATGAATTTATGATTCTTATCACACCCCCAACTTAAGCTTTGCTCGTCCTTGAGTAAAGAAAGAATTTAATTTAGATCAATTACCATAATTCATTGAGATCCTCCTTCACAAGAATAGATCTAGGATTTAAGATCAAAAGTTTAGACAGTATCACTAACTAAGTATTGAGTTTCATAAGTAAATTTTATGGTAGATTAATCGAAAACTTTCTTAGAGTTCATCTAAAGATTTTCAGTACTTGGTTTTGTGAATACTAACTTAGCATTCGGATGTTGATTCAAAGGACAAATGAATCTTCTTTTATCACCTATTTTGGTTAGTTTTCTATATACTCCCAAGTTAAGTGCATGAATTAAGGTAGCTTTCACACTACTTTTTCTTTTTCTTTTTCTTTTTTGAAAATTATGCTGAGCATCCTGGCCTTCCCTTGATCATTTGATGTGAACTTCTACACTTGACTTAGGTGCAGAGTTCTAGTTTAGGGCAATCTACATATACTCTATATTTTGTACTTTTTTATTTAAGCAGATAGCTTTTTTCTTAAATTCAAGTTTCTTTAATTGAGGTATATATATAAACCATCAATTTTTAGTGATAATTGAATCCTTAATTTAGCCTTATAATCAACACCTACTGTGCTTCATTAGTGTGCATGTGCAATTAGAAGTGCTGTTAACCTTTAAATGACCTAAGTAGGCTGCTAATGGTCTGACCAAGTAATCTGCTTCTTAACTTGCTACCATTATTATTTAATACTTTCTAACTTTATTACTTTTCCTAGTTTATTTTGCTTAAGATTCTCTTTCCTAAAATATGGTTTATCCAAAAATTTTTAAAATAGTTTTAAAATTTGATTATTATTATTATATATATTTTATTATTTATTTTTTTATTAAATTTTTTTATTTTTATTTTTTATATTATATATATATATTTTATTTTATTATTTATTATTTATTATTTATTTTTTATTTTTTTACCCCCCAATTGAATTGACTTCATCCTCAATGGAGAGGGAAAATAAATAAAAGGGTGTAAATTATGTTTATTTATTTAGCATGGGTCTTGAAGCTTATGATCCTTCTCCAGCTTTTTGGTCCTTCTCCAGCTTAGCCTAAAAAGAAAAGAAACTAAAAAGAATAAATTAGATTCAAGAAGTATTGGGTTGCCTCCCAACAAGCGCTAAGTTTATTATCTTCAGCCAGATAAAATATAGTTTAATTCATTATGGTTTTGTTAATTGTACTTGGTCAATACTTTGATTTAATGATATCCCTTCGATATATGGTTTAAGCCTTTGGCCATTTATCTTAAAGAAATTTTTAGTCCTAGGATCATAGAGTTTGATTGCACCATGTGGGAATACGTGATTAATTATGTAAGGTCCATCCCATTTGGATTTTAATTTTTTAGAAAATAATCGAAGCTTTGAGTTAAATAACCAGACTTGTTGATTTGGTTCAAAGGTTTTCCTTGAAATATGTTTATCATGGAAGGCTTTCATTTTCTCCTTATAGATTTTTTAATTTTCATAAGCTTCTTGCCTTAATTCTTCTAATTCACTCAATTGTAACATCCGATTGGAACCAGCTTGATTTAAATTAAAATTTAATTATTTTATTACCCAATATGCTTTATGTTTAAGTTCTACCAGAAGGTGACATGCTTTTCCATAGATTAATCTATAAGAAGATATTCCAATAGGGGTTTTATAAGCTATCTTATAGGCTATAATGCATCATCTAATCGATCTGACCAATCTTTTCGATCAGGCCTAATAGTCTTTTGTAAGATATTCTTAATTTTTCTATTAGATACTTCTACCTGACCACTTGTTTGCGGATGGTATGGTGTAGCTATCTTATGTGTCATCCCATATTTTTGTAATAAAGTTCAAAATTGGTGATTTGTAAAATGGGTACCTTCGTCGCTAATGATAGCATGTGAAAATCCGAACCTAGAAAAGATATTCTTCTAAATAAATTTTAAGGCTACTTTATGATCATTGGTTCGTGTTGTTATTGCTTCAATCCATTTAGAAACATAATCGACAGCTACCAAAATGTATTAAAATCCATTGGAAGGTGGAAAAGGTCCCATAAAATCAATTCCCCATACATCAAAAATTTCTACTACTAAGATGGGGTTTAAAGGCATCATGTCTTTTTCTAAAATATTCCCTAAGGCTTGACACTTAAGATACTTCGGACTAGAAGTATGGGCATCCTTAAATAATGTTGGCCAATAAAAACCACTCTGCAATACTTTAGCTGTAGTTTTTCGTCTAGAAAAATGTCCTTCGCAAGAAAGGGTATGACAAAATTGTAAGATACTCAATTGTTCAGATTCAGGAACACATCTACGAATGATTTGATCAGCATAAATTCTAAAAAGATCAGGATCTTCCCAAAAATAATATTTGATTAGCAAAGAATCGATCCTTCTTATTCTTAGATTAGTCATTAGGAATTTATCCTATGACTAAGTAATTGATAATATCTGCAAACCAAGGAGCCTTTGTATGTGAAACTGTTAACAATTGTTCATCTGGAAAAGATTCTCTGATTGATACAAGTTCACTATCTTTAACTAGGATCCTAGACAGATGGTCTGCCACAATATTTTTAGATTCCTTCTTATCTCAAATTTCAATATCAAATTCTTGTAGCAGTAAGATCCATCTAATTAATCATGGTTTAGCATCTTTCTTTGAGAGCAGGTATCTCAAGGCTGAATGATCTGAGTAAATTATGATTTTTGATCCTAATAGATATGATCTAAACTTTTCTAGGGTAAACACAATGGCTAGCAACTCTTTTCATTGGTGGTATAATTCATTTGTGCTTCATTCAGAGTTCTACTAGCATAATAGATCACTACAGGACATTTGTTTACCCTTTGGCCCAGGACAGCTCCTATGGCAAAGTTTGAGATGTCGCACATAATTTCGAAAGGTAATGACCAGTTAGGAGGTTGTATGCTTGGAGCTTTGGTCACAGCTTCTCTTAAGATTTCATAAGCTTTAAGATAATTTTCATCAAAGTTAAAAGAAATATCCTTAGCGAGCAGATTACATAAAGGACGAGAAATTTTAGAGAACTCTTTGATGAAGCAATGATAGAATCCTACATGGCCAAGAAAAGATCGAATTTGTTTGATAGAAGTGGGAGGAAGAAGTTTAGAAATTAGTTCAACTTTAGCTTTATCTACCTCAATCCCTTCCTTAGATACTATATGTCCTAAAACGATCCCCTCTTGAACCATGAAGTGGCTCTTTTCCCAGCTTAACACTAGATTAGCCTCAATACATCATTTTAATATTTTCTTCAAATTATTAAGGCAACTCTCAAAAGATTCTCCAAAGACTAAAAAGTCATCCATGAATATTTCTAAGAAATCTCCTATCATGCCTGAAAATATTGACATCATGCATCTTTGAAAAGTTGCAGGTGTATTACATAATCCGAATGGCATTCTATGGAAAGCAAAGGTTCCATAGGGACATGTAAAGGTGGTCTTTTTCTGATCTACTGGATAGATTGCTACCGATTGTATCCTGAGTATCCATCTAAAAAGCAAAAGTATTGTTGGCCTACTAGTCTTTCTAGGATTTGATCAATAAAGGGTAAGGGAAAAGTGATCTTTTCGGATGGTTGTATTGAGTTTTCTATATCTATGCAGACACGCCATCCAGTGAAAAGTTATATTGGTACTAAATTTCCATGTTCAGTGCGGACAACTATAGAGTTCCAGATTTTTTTGGAACAACTTGTGTGGGACTCACCCAGTGGCTATCAGAGATAGGATAAATAATTTCAGCATCTAACCATTTAATTACCTCTTTCTTGACTACTTGCATGTTAGGGTTAAGCCGTCTTTGCATCTCCCGAGTTGGTTTGGCATTGTCTTCTGTATAAATATGGTGCATGCATATTGATGGACTAATTCCTTTTAAATCAGTGATGGTCCAACCTATTGCCTCCTTATATGTTTTCAGAATATTTACCAATTGGTTTTCTTGTTCAGTAGTTAAGTTGGAAGCAATTATTACCGGTAAGGTTTTCTTTGATCCTAAAAATGCATACTTAAGTGATTCAGGTAAAGATTTTAGTTCAAGTTATGGTGGGGCTTGAATTGAAGGATGTAATGGTTCAATTTTTCACTCGGATAAGGGCTCAACTTTCACTGACCAAGGTAATGAATGTGATGGTTGAGGTTAATTAAATAGTGCATTTACTTCTTGGGTTTGAGTTTCTTTAGTGGGTTCATCATCTTGCAGTAAATCTAAGAAGGAATTAGATTCAACTATTTCATCTACCTGATTGATTACAAAGCAGTCTTCCTCCTCTTGGGTGTACTTTGGGGTATTAAAAACATTGATTCTTACTTTTTGATTTCCAAAAGAAATGTCCATAGCTCCCATCTTACAGTTGATATTGGCATTGGCAGTTGCTAAGAATGGACGTCCTAAAATTATGGGATTTTGGTTCAACTCTTAGGATGGTTCCATGTCAAGTATGAGGAAGTCTACTGGAAAATAATATTTATCTACTCTAACTAGAACATCCTCAATCAAACCATGCAATATTTTTATAGATCTATCAGCTAATTACAAAATAATTGATGTGGGTTTTAATTCTCCAATCCTAAATTTTTCATAAACCAAGTTTGAAAGTAGGTTCACACTAGCTTCTAAGTCTAGTAATGCTCGGTTAAAGGTTATACCTCCTATAACACATGAAATTAAGGATGCACCAGGATCTTTCATCTTTTGAGGTATTGGATTCAACAGGACCGCACTTACATCCTAAGATAGCATAACTCTTTTGGTGGTTCGTGGCTCACGCTTTTGGGTGCAGAGTTTTTTAAAAAATTTAGCATAGGTTGGGACATGTTGAATTGCATCGAGGAGTAAATTAATATGAACTTGTTTAAATAGTTCCATTAGCTCCTTATTGCGTGCTTCTTGCTTTTTACGAGAAGAGCCTACTTCTAAAGCCGAAGGGAACGGGGCTTTGGGTTTATAGGTCTTAGGTAAATCATCTATTTTCTTCTTTCCTTTATCTATTTTATTAGTACCAGTTCTAAGCTCAGGTTCTTCTATATGATTAGTTTCAGTACTAATCTCTTCTTCAAATTTTTTATCAGTATTAGCCACTATCACCTGGTCTTGGTATGGGTCCTTAAGAATCCTACAACTTCTAAGTTCAGATATTGCTTTAGCATTTTCTAATTGGGGATTCTTAGGTGGAATGTTAGATGGATGAGTAAATCCAGGTGGTTGATAGACATTGGATGGATTGTTTTTAGGATTTGCAATTGGTTGGCTTGGTAATTGACCTGGTTCTCTCCTTATGCTAGACTTAGCTAATTATCCTATTTGAGCTTCTAGCCTGGCAATTGATTGTTGGATCAGAATTGATTGTTGTTGGCTTAGAATCAATTGTTGAAGTTGATTGAATTTATCATCGGCTAGATTGGTCTGTTGATGAGGACGTGGGTATGAGGGCTGATTATAATGCAGTGGTTGAGAAGACTGACTAGATTGTCCCTTATTATAGGCATAGTTCTGGTACTGGGGCCTATTTTGATAATTTTGGACTGGTGGGATTTGGGTCTGAGCCTGAGTCTATTGTGGTTTTCAAGAGAAATTAGGATGGTTTCTCCAACCAGGGTTATATGAATTTGAATATGGGTCATTAAGTGGTTTGGAGTAACCTTGAGCAGCTTGGACTTATTCTTAGATAAGAGATGGTAATTGTGCAGCCATGGGACATTCGCTTACATGATGTGTTGGACTAGCACAAATAGAGCAAATCTCCTAATAATTAGAAGATTGTTGATCTAGATTTAGGAATTGATCTAATTTCTAGGCAATAAGATCGATTTTATCTAATTTTTGTGCTATTATGTTCAAGTCTATCTTAGAATTAAGTTCTGGAGTTTTGATCTCATAAATTCCTACCCATTTTTGTTGAGAAATTAATCTTTCATAAGAGGATAATGAAGCATGGTTAATAAAGTTTTCACTTAAGGTTTCAAACAAGATATAAGCTTCATCCTCACTTTTGCTCATGAATGCACCTCCACAGGATGCATCAACCATCTGCTTATATTGATCTCCTAAACCTTCATAGATAGCTTGTACAATTTGCCACTTAGATAGACCATGGTGTGGGCATTTTCTAAGAAGTTTCTTATGTCTTTCCTATGATTCATGAATTTGTTCCTCTGGAAGCTGAGCAAATCCTGTGATGGCTCACCTCATAGTATTGGTTCGTTCTATGGGATAAAATTTCTTAAGGAATTCATGTTGCATCTCTACCCATGTTTGAATTGTTCTTCCTAATGTGCCAAGCCAGTACTTGGCTTTATCTTTTAATGAGAAAGGGAACAAGGTCAGTCTAAGGGCATCATCAGAAAAAATCTGAATTTTTACCATAGAGCAGATTTCTAAGAATTCATCCAGATGTTTGTTAGGGTCTTCATTAGTGTTCCGATAAAAAGATGGGAGCATCTGGATTATGGTCGACTTGATCTCATAGTGGCTAGCAGGGATATCAGGTGAAGATGGGTTGTAGGTGGAACAAATAAAGTATTCCTTCATCTACCTAGGTGGTTCTTCACGATTTCTAGCCATTTGATTATCTGATCTTATATGAATTAGTCTTTCAATTTCAGGATTTGGTTTAACTAGGTCAGGTAAAAGCGATCTTCTACCGTGCATGTACTAATGCAACCCAATATATGGTTTAAGATATATATATTTTTTTATTTTTTATTTTTATTTTTTTAAGAAAAAAAGGAGAGAAAGAAAGAAGAGGGTTCTAAAGAAAGATCCTAAGGAGTCTTAAATCTAGAGATGATAGAGAGAAGAGTTAATTTGTAGTTTATGTTTGATGTTATTTAGCAAACAAGTTAGGTAATCAATCCTGACAAGGGTTGTCTTAGGTCCAGATAGCTCCTAACTACCAAGATCATCTTCGAGCCCTCCAAGTAGAGGATCAGCCAATCAACTAGCTAGGTAAGTGTAAGATCGATGGGAGTCCCCCCGTTGCTTGCCTTAGACACCAATTATGCTTGGCCAGGTAAGCGAATGGAACCAATTAAGTAACCACCTTACTTTGGGCCCAATCATCCCTAAATCACTTTCTTAGATACCAGTCAAATTGATTAACCCTAACTTGATTAACTCTTAGGATTTCTTATCCTATTGAGCTCGAATATCTTTAAGCGTTGATGTCTAATTGATTTTAAGAGTTAAGGTTTGGATTAATGCAGGATGCTGGTTGGTTGTTTGTGGGCCAACGAAGGATGATCAAATCTCTACCTTATCTTGTTTAATGGGTTGTGTCCTTAATTTGGTTTGATATAAATATGCACAAAAAATTTTTCAGTCAAAGAGTTTTATGCAATTTAAACTAGATGCAAGCAACTAATTAAATTCTGAAAGGCTTATCTTGCCTCCAGCAATCACCAAATAAATAAATAAATAAATAAATAAAAATAAAAGTAAAACTAATATGATGGATGCTCTAAACAATTAGGGTTTCTAATCTTGAGATGAGATTTTTAATTAGGTTTAAGTAGGTAATTTTTAATTAATTTAAAAATAAAGCAAATATTAAAAATAAGAAAAGAGATTTAGGATTTAGGAATGATCTCACCAAATAGGATTGAGAGTTTTGTTCATGCCCTAATCTTCTTTATTCTTTTCTTTATTTTTTTTTTGCAAAATAAATAAAAAAAATAATTAGTAGGCAATAAAAAAAATCAAAGAAATTAGAAAGTTTTAATTTTATGCCTCTCTAACAACGACGCCAAAAACTTGATAGGAATGCGATGTTGTCGTTAAGAAATCGTGTTATCAGTTTAAATCTGACTTTTTAAATTGATTAAAAATTATGAACAGAGTAGTGAGTCGGGTCGAATCCATAGAGAGGCAATGATTTAATTCTAAAATTTTTAATTTTTTTAAATTTTTTTATTTTTTTAAAAGAAAAAAAGAATAAATTTTAAAAATTAAAGTCAAAAAATAGATTTATAAATAAAAGTAGAATTTAAATTATGCAAAAATAAATTTGGTACTAAGATCCACTATTTAGATCTTAGCGGCTACTTGCAATAAAATTAAAGAGCAATAAAGAATAATTAATTTAAAGAGCTAGAATTGAAAAGAACAATAAAGCTTTCTTTATTAAAACTCAAATTTAGAATTTAAATACAAAAAATTAAAGATAAAGAAAATTCAAAATTTAAATACAAGAAATTAAAGAAAAAGAAAAAGAAAAGAAAATTAGAAGGAGATCATAGATCAGCGTAGGCATGGAGATGGCATAGAAGACTGGCCTTTCTTCTCAGCACTATAGCTTCGAAGCAATCTTTAACCTAGAGCTTGGCTTCCACCCTATACCTTAGCTTCTCTTCCACCAGATCTGTTGATTTCTAGATGTCTGGGGTCTTTTTTATAGAGCTAGGAGGGCTGGATATTTTTTCTAGTGGCAATATGGGACTAATAGCCTTTTTAATCATCAAAATAAAAAAAAATCTGAGTAAAATTTGGATTAAAATAGCTCTGATATGAATCTAGTAAGTCTGATGAAATCTAGCCATTCAATAGGAATCCAATGGACTAAAAATCATTAAAATCGGTTGCATATCAGCTCAGATCAGGTTGGATTAAATTCTGGCCATCCAATCATGCATTGATGGAGAAAATCTGACCGCAAATCATGCGTCAGGAGTTCTGATCACCATCGGGAGTGTTCTAGACCGTTGGATCATCCCCTGGATTGAGTGTTGCCATTGGATGGTGATCCACGTGAAGTATGAAGCTGAATCAAATCTGGAAATAACCACAGCCATTTGATCTTGACCGTAAGCTACCGCAGCCATCTGATCGTGCAATTACTATTCCCATGGACCGTGTGGACCAGTCGCACCACACACCATAGCCAATCAGCACTCCTGTCACTGAGTGAAAAGACCAAAATATCTTATGAGCCGTGATAGATTTCTGTAGACCCTTTAAGAGTCTAGGTCCGCCACGTGTAACGCTGTAATTTGCCAGATTCTCCTAAGCTGTCGGTCCATGCCTGGATCGTGGATGGACTGATGGCTTCCGTGGCTGAGTCGGCTTACGTGGCTGGCTTGGCACGTCGGCTTGAGCTGGCTGAGCTATTTTTCTTTTTTCATTTAATTTTTATTTATTTTATTTCTTTAAAAATTTATATCTTCTTTGTTTTAGCTCCGTTTTGCTTGAAACTTATTTTGTTATGATCAAAAAAATAAGCTCTTTCTATTAATTATAAAATTTTATTTTTTATTTTTATTATTCTTAATTAATTTTTTAATTAATAAAAATATTAATTTCTTAAAAATTATATATAAATTAATCATTAATTCTTAAAAATTAATATAAATTAATTAATAAATTAATATTTTTATTGATAAATTTATAGTGCTTATCATTTATAAATTAATTTGAAGAAGAAAGAGTCACAAACAATCTTAGCACGTACGGCACACAGACTTCGTCAATCCAGTCCAAAATAGAGCCAACCTAGTCTTAGTAGAAGCAAAAGATAGAAAAGCACAGAAAGATGAATTTTCAAGAACTAGAGGACTGAGTGGACCTAGTTTTCAACTGAGCCGACCCAGTCAAAAAGGTAGCCAACCTAGTCTCAGTAGGCAGCAGAAGATAATAACTATTATTTTTGAACCACTGATACTAAGCCATCTAAGGTGAAAATTGAGCCAACCTAGTATGGACTGAGCAGACCCAATAAAAAATTAAGCCAGCCCAGTGATTATAACGTCTAGTTTCTGATTTTGCAGCCTTTTTATCCCACACACCTTCAAATAGCTATTTTCTCATTTTCAATGGCTAGATCCCTTTCTAAAGACCTCTCAGATGTCAAAAAGTGATAGAAAACATCAAGGATATATAAGAAAATCTTTAGAGCATTGGAGGGTAGCTTTTTGAGAGTATATTGAGTATCTATTAAGAAAGTTAAAAGTGTGAGTAGAAAAGAAAAGAAAATGAATGATTCTCAGATATTTGTTTATCCTTCCATCATCCTCAAACTAAGAGAAGTTAGGCTACTAGCATTGAAGATCACCACTTACCTCTCTCAAGCATTCAAGAAGAAGAAATCAAGCCAACAAGCAAAGCAACTCAAATTTTTTCTCTTAAGTTTCATAATGTTTGCTTTTCTTTAGATTAGTATTTATTTTGGATTTATTATTTTTCAAGTTTCTTGGGGTGAGAAACTTGGGTTGGTCCAAGCCTAGAGTTAGACATTATATGGTTTGATTGGTAAGCCAAAGTTAAAATCAATTGGGATTGATTATTAGCCAAAAAAAAAAATATTTATGAAGTTTTGGTTGGTGATCTGGAAAAAATCAATTGGATTGATATAAGCTCAGAAAATAATCTTGTACGGTTTTGATTAGTGAGCTAGGAAAAATCGTTTGATTGTGAGCTCGAAAAATGATTGGACTATAATTTTTGTTAAGAATTATAGTTGAATTTCCAAGTAGTTTACTTGGCGAGTGGATGTAGGTGCTAAGTTTGATACTAAACCACTATAAAATTTGTATATTTGTGCTTGTGCTTATTGTTGTTATTCTTTACAATTTTTATCTTTCCATTGCTCTTTACATTCAAGATTATATTGTTTATTATATACACATCACTTAGTTTAAATCATTCAAATCTATACATTAGTCATTTAGTTTTTGAAATATTTAATTCACCCCCCTCTTGGGTAGCCATACCTAGGCAGCACCATTGCTTAGGGCAAAGCTCCTCTTCTTTTAGCGCACCGGGCAATATTCTGGATTTATGTTCAATCTATGAATTATAATGTCCAAAGAAATACCTTGGCATATCTGCTATCGACCAAGCAAAGATGTCTTCATTGGTTCAAAGGAAGGTCACCAATCAATCCTGGTATTCAAGGGTCAGCTGGGTGCTGACCCGAATAGTCTTTGCTTAATCATCCTCGAAGAGGATAGTGGCGAGCTCTTTTGTTGGTTCCCCTTTCAACCCTCTTGCTTCTTCCTAATGATCCTTGATTGACAAGGCCTCTATCGGCCTCTTGCCCTTACCATGATGAGGAAGCACTATCAGATGAGTGTCTGGTCCCCATGGACTTCACTGACTCCATCGTGAGTCAGAAATTTCATCACTAGGTGATACGTGGAGACGATCACTTAGAAGGCATTGAGTCCTGGCCGCCCCAAGATGGTGTTATAAGCGAACAACTTGCGGATGATAAGGAATGTTAGCTTCTCAGTCCACCATCAAGGCTCCATTCTGGTGGTCACATGTAGGATGATTTCTCCTTTTGCCATCATGGAGTCTCTTGAAAACTTAACTAAAAGAGTGCTCACTCACTCACTTTAGCCAGTCCGATGGAAGTTTCATTTTCTAAAAAGTATCATAAAACAAAATTTCTGCTGAGCTTCCATTGTTGATAAGGATCCTTTTTACATCAAAGTTTGCCATCATCATGAAAATGATGATGACATCATCATGAGGAGTCTAGACTCCCTGAACATCATCATTAGAAAAAGAAATGAAATCACTTGTCCACTGCCTTTTCGAGCTCTCAACCTGGTCATCCCCTCTCCAGTCACCTCCAAGGCCTAAGATCATGTTGATGACCCCAATGGTTGGCCGATTGCTAGTGTCATCCTCTTCGGCATGGCATCATGGCTCTTCCTCGGGCTTCCTATCTTATCGATCCCAGATGAACTTTCTGAGGTGGCCTCTATGGATGAGAGCTTGTTGTTCCATCGATGGCCGCTTTGATACTAATCTGTTGGGAACAATCCTTACTACTCGATGATTATGGAAATAGCAACAAGAATTTGAGAAAAGGGATGGCCATTCTGTTGAAACCTTAGCAAACCCTAGGCATGGAGAGAAGGGAGAGAATAAGAGAGTATTATCGTCCACAACGTTTCAGGCATCACCTAGCTTTGATACCAAATTGTAGACCTATGATATCGCTCGAACGCTAATCATCCTTGACATCACAAGCTCTCTGATACCATGTTGAGGAAGCTCCTAATCTTTAGCATGGACATGAAGGAACCTGTGATGTTCTCTATGGGCAGCATAAAACCAATCGTCCACTTGGATCTATGATGGAGCCCTCCCTCCTTGGGCTTGAGGGAGATGCCCCCTTTCTCTAGGGCTTCTTTAAGAACCCTAGGGCGGCAACTCTAGAGAGAAGAGAAGAAGAGATTTGAGGAAGAAAAGGTCTGTATTAATTCCAACCTTAAAAACCCTAATACATGCTATGTATTTATACATAGCCATTAGGTCCGACCAAAAAACTCCCCGGCTAACCCAATACATGAAAGCACTCATCGAGCACATGTACACCCATGTCTCCTATGCTCTCATCCTCTGGATCTTGACCCGATCCATACATGAATTAGCACCCTTAAGATCTCTCAAACCAGGCCTTAAGACCCCTAGGATTATTCCAAACCCTAGCCTAAAATAGACCCTCACGTAACTCTGCTCGCGCACTGAGCTAGCTCAGTCTTAGCACTGAGCCGGCCTAGTCCTGTGCTGTGCCAGTAGTTCCGAACGCACAGCTCTCTATTTTGCCTGTGCACTGAGACTTAGCCGACCCAGTTTTGGACAGAGCTAGCTAACTTGTAGAAAATCTTCTTTCTATAGTCTTGGTTCCCCAGCTTTGGTTTCTTGCTTCACCTTGTGTCCCAAGTCTCCGAAGCACCAACCAAGCCCCTTGAGGCCCTCAATACCTGAACCTCAAGCTCGTGAAGACCTACATGCCGCCTCCATCCTAGGACAACTCCTGTCCTAGCCCTAGGACCACACCTATCCTAGCATTTTCGGAGCCCTTACCCTGGCTCCGCTCGTGGCCTCCCAAGGATTGGGAGCATCATAAATCCTCACAATCTCTACCTTGGTGCTCTCAAGCCTTGGCAAACCTCTCGGCAATGTCCTCCTGCACGATCACACTATCCCTACACACTCGACAGCACCTGTGCAAAAATTATCTCCGCCAATCTTCTTCAGTTGTTGTGCACCCTTGAGGCCTTTAGGATGACAGCCTCCACCACTGAAGACCTATGCTTACACCTCTGCACCATCCTAAAATTGTAGGATCCCTTCTGCTTAGCAGCTGCAGCACTTTTCTTGAACTTTTCTAGAGAACCCATAGTGTTCCTATACCGGCACTCGCTGCAAACCCTAACATGGTCTCCTTAAAACTATGCTTATCATCCTGCACATGCCACTCCACCTGGAACTATGCATCTCTGGCATTGGTGCTAGGATATCGATCCTCCCGCACACCTCTGCTCTGAACTCATGTTAAATTCCTCTCCAATTATGAAGCCACCTCTCTGAAGCTCCACCTATATCTAAAGTCCATCTGATGCTACAGAAGCCAACTCTATCACTGAGTCCCTCGAGACCAGCCACCCAATGCTGCATTGTAGGGTATATCGTTGTACCTCGAACACCATCGCTGCCCCTTCGAATCCTCCATGCTCCGTGGAACCCCTCAAAGCTATCTCGGATACCTTCGCAATCCGTGGGCACCTTCGAAACCCAAGAGCTTATCCAACTCTTCTTAAATCAGTGACTGAATCCTAAAAAATTCTATCCTAGTCCTTCTCTTCTGCCCCTACATCGGCCATCGCTTCAGTTGCACTTGGAGAACCATCCTCCACCTGAACCGTGACTCTTCCTGGTGCTTCTATAGAAGAAATCTGATCTATGATACTTTCGACTGCTAGTGACCTCCTGGCGCTCCCTAGGAACCCTTGGCTCTCCCTGAGACCTACATCCGATCTTTCTGAGATACCACTGATGCTCTCTACTAAGATACACTCCTCGGTTGCTGTACCGTCAAGCCTCTCTCAGCCCCTGTGCCTTCAGGGAAGTACTCCTGTAGCACTCCAGCGCTCCCTGACTCATCTCCGCGCCACTCTACAATAGCCCAATCCTAACCTACTGAACCTTCATGGATCATCCATCTCCATCACTCCTAAGGATTCGCAAATCCATGCTCTGGTCAAACCACTGAATACATCTTCGACTACTTCCCTGCCTTCCAAACACCGAAGGACGTATAGTCACTTCTTCAGCCTTCCTTCGATCATTATCCCTTGGAAAATCTTTCTTCAATAGCCCTACACTTCCCATCTTCCTAGAGAATTCTGATGCTCTCTGCTGAGATACCACCTTTGGCTGCTGCATCGTCGAGCCTCTTTCAGCTCTACATCTCCAGGAAAATGCTACTGCGACACTCCAGAGCTCCCTGCCTGTCAGATAACCATCATACACCCCGACCTTTCCATCAAGATCGATCAGCAAATCATGCACTAAATCCTTCCATCCTAAGAAAATTTCTTGCTGTTAATCCTCTCAACCTCCACCTTCAACCCGCTGCTCCCGGTTGGCCAAACTATAGCAATAACAAAGATAGATTTGAGACATACCATAGAATCCTTATGCAGATTTTTGATTTCATCTTGTACGACTTCTCCTTCCCTTTAATGCACCATCAAGATCTGAAACATGGCTCCTTCCATGCACCATCAGGCTCTGAAACCTGGCTCTTCCATGCACCATCAGGCTCTAAACCTGGTTCTGATACCATATTGTCATCCACAACATTCCAGGCATCACCAAGCTTTGATACTAAATTGTAGACCCATGATATCGCTCGAACGCCAATCATCCTTGACATCACAAGCTCTCCGATACCATGTTGTGGAAGCTTCTCATCTTTAGCATGGATCTAAAGGAACCTATGATGTTCTCTATGGGCAGCACACAACCGATCATCCACCTGGATCCATGATGGAGCCCTTCCTCCTTGGGCTTGAGGGAGACCCCCCCCTTCTCTAGAGCTTCTTCAAGAACCCTAGGGTGGCAACTCCAGAGAGAAGAGAAGAAGAGAGTTGAGGGAGAAAATGTTTGTATTAATTCCAACCTTAAAAATCCTAATACAACCTATGTATTTATACATAGCTATTGGCCCGACCAAAAAACTCACTGGCTAACCCAATACATGAAAGCACTCACCGAGCACATATACACCCATATCTCCCATGTTCTCATCCTCTGGATCTATACCTGACCTGTACATGAATTAGGCCCCTTAAGATCTCTCAAACCTGGCCTTAAGACCCCTAGGATCATCCCAGACCCTAGCCCAAAATAGACTCTCGCGTAACTCTGCTCGCGCACTGAGCCGACTCAATCTCAACACTGAGCTGGCTAAGTTCCACTAGGTTGGCTCAGTCTGAAACTAAGCCAACCCAATCCTGTGCCATGCCAGCAATTTCGAATGCGCAGCGCTCTATTTTGCCTATGCACTGAGACTTAGCTGACTCAATTTTGGACTAAGCTGACTAACCTATAGAAAATCTTCTTTCTGTAGTCTTGATTTCCCAGCTTTGGTTCCTTGCTTCACCTTATGTCCCAAGTCTCTAAAGCACCAACAAAGCCCCTTGAGGCCCTTTTACCAAAACCTCAAGTTTGTGAAGACCTACATGTTGCCTCCACCCTAGGACAACTTCTATCCTAGCCCTAGGACCACACCTATCCTAGCCTTTTCGGAGCCCTTACCCTAGCTCTGCCCGTGGCCTCCCAAGGCTTGAGAGCATCATAAATCCTCACAATCTCCACCTTGGTGCTCCCAAGCCTTGGCAAACCTCTCAGCAATGCCCTCCTACATGATCACACTGTCCCTGCGCACTCGATAGCACCTATGCAAACATCGCCTCCACCAATCTTCTTCAGCTGTTGTGTATCCTTAAGGCCTTTGGGATGACTGCCTCCACCACTGAAGACCTGTGCTTGCGCCTCTGCACCATCCTAAAATTGTAGGATCCCTTCTGCTTAGCAGTTGCATCACTTTTTTTGAACTTCCCTAGAGAATCTGCAGTGTTTCTGTACCAGCACTCGCTACAAACCCTGACATGGTCTCCTCAAAACTATGCCTGTCCTCCTGCACATGCCACTCCATCTGAAACTATACATCTCTGGCACTGGTGCTAGGATATCGATCCTCCCGCACCCCTCTGCTCTAAACTCATGTCAAATTTCTCTCCAATTATGAAGCCACCTCCTTGAAGCTCCACCTATATCTGAAGTCCACCTGATGCTGCAGAAGCCAATTCTATCACTGAGTCCCTCGAGGCCAACCACCCAATGCTACATTGCTGGGTTGGCCGCTATACCTCGAACACCATCGCTGCCTCTTCGAATCCTCCATGCTCCACGGACCCCTTCGAAGCTATCTCGGATACCTCCGCAACCCACGAGCACCTCTAAAACCTAAGAGCTCATCCAACTCTTCTTAAAGTAGTGACTGAATCTTAAAAAATCCCATCCTAGTCCTTCTCTTCTGTCCCTACACCAGCCATCGCTTCAGTTGCACCCGGAGAACCATCCTCCACCTAAATCGCAACTCTTCCTGGTGCTCCTGCAAAAGAAATCTGATCCATGATACTCCCGACTGCTAGAGACCGCCTGGAGCTCCCTGAGACCCCTTGGCTCTCCCTGAGACCTACATCTGATCTTCCTAAGATACCACTGACACTCTCTACTGAGATACACTCCTCGATTGCTGCACCACCAAGCCTCTCTCAGCCCCTCTGCCTTCAGGAAAGTACTACTATAGCACTCCAATGCTTGCTGACTCATCTCTGTGCCACTCTACAGCTATCCAGCCCTAACCTGTTGGACCTTCATGGATCATCCATCTCCATCACTCCTAAGGCTTCGTAAATCCATGCTCTGATCGAACCACTGAATACATCTCCAACTACTTTCCTACCTTCCAGACATCGAAGGACGTATAGTCACTTCTTCAGTCTTCCTTCGATCATTACCCCATGTAAAGCCTCTCTTCGATAGCCCTACACTGCCCATCCTCTTAGAGAATCCTAATGCTCTCTGCTGAGATACCTCCCTCGGCTGCTGCATCGTCGAGCCTCTTTCAGCCCTGCATCTCTAGGAAAATGTTACTGTAACACTCCAGCGCTCCTTGCCTGTCAGAAAACCATCATGTACCCCAACCTTTCCACCAAGATCGATCAGCAAATCATGCACTAAATCCTTTCACCTAGAGAAAATTTCTTGCCATTAATCCTCTCAACCTCCACCTTCAGCCCGCTGCTCTCGGTTGGCCAAACCACAGCGATACCAAAGATAGATTTGAGACATACTATGAAATCCTTGTGCATATTTTTGATTTCATCTTGTATGACTTCTTCTTCCCTTTCATGCACCATCAGGATCTGAAACTTGGCTCCTTCCATGCACCATCAGGATCTGAAACCTGGTTCTTCCATGCACCATCAAGCTCTGAACCTAGCTCTGATACCATATTGTCATCCACAACATTCCAAGCATCACCTAGCTCTGATACCAAATTGTAGACCCATGATATTGCAAGAATGCCAATCATCCTTAACATCACAAGCACCCTGATGCCATGTTGTGGAAGCTCTTGATCTTATGCATGGATCTGAAAGAACTTGTGATGTTCTCTATGAGCAGCACATCACCGATCCTCCACCTGGATCTATGATGGGGTGCATCCCTCCTTGGGCTTGAGGGAGATGCCCCCTTCTCTAGGAATTCTTCGAGAACCCTAGGGTGGCAATTTTAGAGAGAAGAGAATAAGAGAGTTGAGGGAGAAAAGGTATATATTGATTCCAACCTTGAAAATCCTAATACAACCTATGTATTTATACATAGCCATTAGGCCCGACCAAAAAACTCCCTAGCTAACCGAATACATGAAAGCACTCACCGAGCCCATGTACACCCATGTCTCCCATGCTCTCATCCTCTGAATCTAGATCCAACCCATACATGAATTAGCCCCCTTAAGACCTATCAAATTAGGCCTTAAGACCCCTAGGATCATCCCAGACCCTAGTCCAAAATAGACCCTCGTATAACTCTGCCCGCGCACTGAGCTAGCTCAGTCTTAGCACTGAGCTGGCTAAGTTCCACTGGGTCGGCTCAGTATGAAACTGAGCCAACCCAGTCCTATGCCGTGCTAGCAGTTCCGAATGTGCAGCTCTCTATTTTGCTTGTGCACTGAGACTTAGCCGACCCAGTTTTGGACTGAGCTGGCTAACCTGTAGAAAATCTCCTTTCTGTAGTCTTGATTTTTTGACTTTGGTTCCTTACTTCACCTTATGTCGTAAGTCTCTGAAGCACCAACCAAGCCCCTTGAGGCCCTCAATATCTGAACCTCAAGCCTGTAAAGACCTACATGCTGTCTCAACCCTAGGATAACTCTTGTCCTAGCCCTAGGACCACACTTGTCCTAGCCTTTTTGGAGTCCTTATCCTGGCTCCACCCGTGACCTCCCAAGGCTTGGGAGCACCATAAATTCTCACAATCTCCACCTTGGTGCTCCCAAGCCTTCGCAAACCTCTCGACAATGCCCTCTTGCACGATCACAATGTCCCTGCGCAGTCAACAACACCTGTAAAAATATCATCTTCGCCAATCTTCTTCAATTGTTGTGCACCCTTGAGGCCTTTGGAATGACCACTTCCACCACTGAAGATCTATACTGGCACCTCTACACCATCCTAAAATTATAGGATTTCTTCTGCTTAGCAGCTACATCACTTTTCCTGGACTTTCCTGGAGAACTCACAGTGTTTCTGTACCGACACTCACTGCAAACCCTGACATGGTTTCCTCAAAACTATGCTTGTCCTCCTGCACATGCCGCTCCACCTGAAACTATGCATCTCTGGTAGTGGTGCTAGGATATCGATCCTTCTGCACCCCACTGCTCTGAACTCACGTCAAATTCCTCCCTAATTATGAAGCCACCTCTCTGAAGCTCCACCTATATCTGAAGTCCACCTGATGCTGCAGAAGCCGACTCTATCATCGAGTCCCTCGAGGCCAACCACCTAATGTTGCATTGCTAGGCCTATCGCTGTACCTCGAATATCGTCGCTACCCCTTCGAATCCTCCATGCTCCACGGACCCCTTCAAAGCTATCTAGGATACCTCCGCAACCTGCGGGCACCTTCGAAACCTAAGAGCTCATCCAACTCTTCTTAAACTAGTGACTGAATCCTAAAAAAATCCATCCTAGTCCTTCTCTTCTACCCCTACACTAGCCATCGCTTCAGTTGCGCTCAGAGAACCATCCTCCACCTGAACTGCAACTCTTCTCGGTGCTCCTATAGAAGAAATCTAATCCATGGTACTTCCAACTGCTAGAGACCTCTTGGCACTCGCTGGGACCCCTTGGCTCTCCCTGAGACCTGCATTCGATCTTCCTAAGATACCACTGACAATCTCTACTGAGATACACTCCTCGATTGCTGCACCATCGAGCCTCTCTAAGCCCTTGTGCCTCCAGGGAAGTACTCCTGCAGCACTCCAGTGCTCTCTGACTCATCTCTGTGCCACTCTACAGCTGCCCAGCCCTAACCTGCTGGACCTTCATGGATCATCCATCTCCATCACTCCTAAGGCTTCACAAGTCCATGCTCTGATTGAACCACTGAATACATCTCTGATTACTTCCCTGCCTTCCAGACACCGAAGGACGTATAGTCACTTCTTCAGCCTTTCTTCAATCATTACCTATTAGGAAATCTCTCTTCAACAGCCCTACACTGCCCATCTTCCTAGATAATCCTTATGCTCTCTACTGAGAAACCTCCCTCAACTGCTGCATCATTGAGCCTCTTTTAGCCCTGCATCTCCAGGAAAATGCTATTGCAACACTCCAGCGCTCCCTGCCTATCAGATAACCGTCATACACCCAACCTTTCCACCAAGATTGATCAGCAAATCATGCACTAAGTCCTTCCACCCCGAGAAAATTCCTTGTCGTTAATCCTCTCAACCTGCACCTTCAATCCGCTGCTCCTAGTTGGCCAAACCACCGCAATAATAAAGATAGATTTGAGATATACTGTGAAATTCTTGTGCAGATTTTTAATTTCATCTTGTACGACTTCTCTTTCCCTTTCATGCACCATCAAGATCTGAAACTTGGCTCCTTCCATGCACCATCAGGCTCTGAAACCTGGCTCTTCCATGCACCATCAAGCTCTGAACCTGGCTCTGATACCATATTGTCATCCACAACTTTTCAAGCATCACCTAGCTCTGATACCAAATTGTAGGCCCATGATATCGTTCGAACGTCAATCATCCTTGACATCACAAGCACCCTGATACCATGTTGTAGAAGCTCCTAATCTTTAGCATGGATCTGAAGGAACCTGTGATGTTCTCTATGGGCAGCACATCATCGATCCTCCACCTGGATCTGTGATGGGGCGCCTCCCTCCTTGGGCTTGAGGGAGATGCCCCCCTTTTCTAGGGCTTCTTCAAGAACCCTAGGGCAACAATTCTAGAGAGAAGAGAAGAGAGTTGAGGGAGAAAAGATCTATATTGATTCCAACCTTGAAAACTCTAATACAATCTATGTATTTATACATAGCCATTAGGCCTAACCAAAAAACTCTCCGACTAATCCAATACATGAAAGCACTCACCGAGCCTATGTATATCCATGTCTCCCATGCTCTCATCCTCTGGATCTATATCCGACCCATACATGAATTAGTCCCCTTAAGACCTCTCTAATTAGGCCTTAAGATCCCTAGGATCATCCTAGACCCTAGCCCAAAATAGACCCTCGCATAACTCTACCCGTGTACTAAGCCAACTCAGTCTCAGTATTGAGCTGGCTAAGTTCCACTGGGTTGGCTCAGTCTAAAGCTGAGCCGACCTAGTCTTATGCGGTGTCAGTAGTTCCGAATGTGCAGCTCTCTGTTTTGCTTGTGCATTGAGACTTAGCCGATCCAGTTTTGGACTAAGCCGGCTAACCTACAGAAAATCCTCTTTCTGCAATCTTGATTCTCCTACTTTGGTTCCTTGCTTCACCTTATATCCTAGGTCTCCAAAGCACCAACCAAGCCCCTTAAGGCCCTCAATACCCGAACCTCAAGCCCGTGAAGAGCTACATGCCACCTCCACCCTAGGATAACTACTATCCTAGCCCTAGGACCACACCTATCCTGGCCTCCCCAGAGCCCTCACCCTGGCTCCACCTATGGCCTCCCAAGGCTTAGGAGCACCACAAATCCTCACAGAGAGGAAGAAAGATTTTCAAGGAGAAAGGGCTTCTATTGATTCCATGCTTAGTTTACAAAATTCAGTATAGAATATATATACCTAATCAAATAAGATCCAACCTAAAAAACTCTCCTAGCTAACCTAATGTGACGCACTCTCCGAGCCCATGCACACCCATGTCTCCCATGCACACACCCATTATATAAATCCCAGTCCAATCTATTGGTTAGCCCCCTTAGGACAATACAAACCAAGGCCCTAAGTCCATAGGATTAAACCAAATCCCAGGCCAGAACAGAAACTACGTTCTATTCTATTCACCACTCGAGCCGACTCGATCAACAATCGGATCAGCTCGATGGTGATGTCTCCTGCAAGAGCCCAAATTGCAACTCCCTATTCTACTACTCAAGTCGGCTCTCTCAGGGTTCGAGCTGGCTCGACTTCCACTCGAGCTGGCTTTAAAGCCAGCTCTTTCAGCATATCAGCCTGATATACTTTCAGAACTTCTGCTTGAGCCAGCTCTCTTAGGATTTAAGCTGGCTTTTCTTTAGCTTGGGCTGGCTCTTCTACAGCTCAGGCTAGCTCTTCTGATATGATCCAAGCCAGCTTTTTTGAAGTATTCGCCAAAGCTTTTTGATGATTGATTTCATTCACTTCTTGCTCTCTTTCCACCTACTTCTAAGGCTTAAGAGTACCATACCTGAGCTCACAATCTCCATCTTGGTGCTTCCAAGTCCTTGTGAACTCAACTCTATTCGACAATTCCATCAATACCATGCAATTATAAAAGCTATTCCATGAAAGTACCTTTATGAGCACATCGGCTGGATTTTTCTTAGTGTGAACCTTCACCAGCTCCACTTCATCATCCTATACTAGCTCTCTGATTTGGTGGTATCTAATATCAATGTGCTTGATCCTCGCATGATAAATAGAGTTCTGTATGAGCAACAAAGCACTTTGATCGTCATAATGCATCCTGTGGGAATTCCATCTCCAACGCCAAGCCCTTCAACCATAGAGCTTTCTTTGCTATCTTCATGATGCCAATGTACTCCGCTTTAGTAGTGGATAAGATCGTAATTGGTTACAACCATGATCTCTATGAGACTGGACCTCCATACAAGTTAAATACAAAATCTATAGTCGAACGTCAAATATCCATATCTCCACCAAAATCTGCATCCACAAATTTCTTTATTAGCCCTTGAGCTTCCTTAGACATGTTAAGATGTTCTTTAGCACCTTCCTACTGACCATAGTAGATGCTAATCCCAACTGAATCTGCCAAGTATCTGAAGATATCCTTCAGTACTCTCTAGTGCTCCTTTTCAGGCTGAGCCATAAACCTACTCACTTGACTCACTACATGGGCTAAATCAGGTCTACAACATACCATGGAGTACATAATACTTTCCACACCAGAAGCATATAGAATCTTTTCCATCTCCTGAACCTCCATCTTAGTCTATGGTGACATGATCTTAGAGAGTCTAACATGCCCAGCAAGTGGTAGCTCTACTGGTTTAGCATCCTTCATACTAAAGCTCTCTAAGATATTCTTGATATATCCTCCCTGAGATAGATGTAGTAGCCTCTTGGTTCTATCTCGGATGATTTTCATACCAAGGATCTTCTTCGCAGGCCCCAAGTCCTTTATCTCAAATTTTTGAGATAAAGCTTCTTTCAACTCCTGCACTACTTTCTTACTCTTGCATGCTATTAGTATGTCATCTACATACAAGAATATGTATAATCAAAATCCATTTTTTAGAGATCTCACATATACACATGGGTCATGATCGTACCTAAAAAGCCCAATACTTCTCATATAAGTGTCAAACCACTTGTACCATTGTCTAAGAGACTGCTTCAATCCGTACAATGATTTCTTCAACAAACAGACCTCTCTCTCTGGCCCAGGCTCAGCCCTATGGCTACTCCATGTATATGTTCTTCTCTAAATTCCCATGGAGGAATGATGTCTTAATGTCCATTTACTCTAATTTTAAATCATGAGTAGCAACTATGCTCAACATCATCCTGATGGACGTATGTCTGACAATCGAAGAGAAGTCCTCTGAATAATCAATCCCTTCTGTCTGGGAGTATCCTTTGGCTACCAGCCTAGGCTTGTACCTCACTCCATCTTGCTCTGAAGGTATCTCTTTTCTAGTGAAAACCCATTTGGAGACAACGGGTCAAGCATTATCTGGTAGATCCACCAGCAGCCATGTTCGGTTCTTCTTGAGAGATTCCATCTCTTCCATCAAGGCCTGCATCCATGACTCTTGGTCTAGACTCTCTATGGCCTCCTCAAAACTCTCTGGATCTCCATTGGTAGTGATGAGAGCATAAAAAATAGTCTCATCAATGTCATATCACACCAATTTATGAATAGTGCACTTTGGCTTGCGCAATGCCACTCTCCTTATGGTATCCTGCAAGTCTGCTGCCTATGGCTACCTCTACACTTTCCTCAGGATAGATCGCTCTTCATGCTGGTCCTTCATAGGTGTATCACCATGCCTATCTAACTCTACCTCAAACTAAACACGATCCGAGATTGATGTTGAGGGCAAATCACCTGTATCTGAGAGCTTTCCCATTCTATCCTCTATTGTCTTCACAACTCCATCTGCACCTTTCAACTTCAACACGATACTTTTTTCATTAAATATCACATTTTGACTGACAACACATCTTTGAAAATATGACAACTCCATCTACACTTTTCGACTTCAACACGATGCTCTTTTCATCAAATATCACATTTCGACTGACAACACATGTTTGAAAATGTGAATCCTACAGCAAGAAACCCTACATACCTCATTGAAATCTGATGAATATCATCTTCTATGACTTTGGATCCAACTTGCTTCTATTGGCTTCTTCCACCAAAGCATATTCAAGACAGTCAAACACCTTTAGATGGCTAAGCTCCACCTTTTTTCCACTCCAGATAGCTTCTGAAAGTCTTTCATTCAATTTTCTATGGGGAGACCTGTTCACAAAAAAACATGCACAAATAAGAGCATCATCCCAAAATGATTTGGATAGTGATGCCTGCAGCCTCAAGCTTCTAGTCTTCTCTGTTAGTGTTTGACTCATCCTCTCCATGACACCATTTTGTTGAGGGGTCACCTTCACTATATAATGGCATTTTATTTCATTTTCCTTATAGTATCTCCTAAATGCTAGGCTGGTGTATTTTCCTCCATCATCAGACCTCAAATACTTCACTGGCTATCCTATTTCCTTCTCCACCTTAGCTCTTTAGATTTTAAATCGAGCAAAAATATCTAATTTTTCTCTTATCAGATAGATCCATACCTTTCTAGAGAAATCATCTATAAAGGTAACAAAATATCTTGCTCCACCTCAAGATGCAATAGATGTCGGTCCCCATACGTTCGAGTTAACAAGCTCCAAAGTAGCTCCACTCTGCTTGGTACTACTAGTAAATATAACTCTATGATGTTTGCCATAGATACAAGGCTCGCATAGGTCATCTCCTTTTTTTTTGAGTGCCAGAATTGGACCTCTTCTACTCAACTCTATGAGCCTCCTATCACTCAAGTGACCCATATGATAGTGCCATAGCTCATAGGCTAGCTAATCCTATGCTGCTACAGACACCTCCACACTATCTGTAATCATTGAGTCCTCCATTCTACATAGATTGTTGCTCAGTCTTCTCCCTTTCATCACCACCAATGTGCTCTTGGAAATCCTCAAACACTTGCTGCCTGGCTGACAATCGAAAGCATATCCCTGTTCTTCCAAGTAACCCAAGGATATCAAGTTCTTTTTTAGCTCTAGTACATGCTTCATATTACTAAGTGTTTGTATGACACCATCATACATCCTCACTCTGATTGTACCAATACCAGCAACTTTACATCAATGATCATCTCCAAGACTTATACTCCCTCCATTGAATCTTTCATAAGATAAGAATCACTTCCGATGTGCAGTGTAATGGTGGGAACATGGTGAATCTAGTATCCAATGATTGTCCAACTCTGCTACTCCATCTGATACTATCAATATATCTTCTCCACTATCTTCAGATGATAGAGCACCACTCCTGCTGGTCGATCCACCCTTAGAAGTGCTCTTCCCATTTTCATTCTTCAAAAAATGGATAATTTCTTCTAATATGATCAGGTTGATGATACTTGTAGCATTTCCAAGCCTTCTGATTTCTTCGAGACTTTGATCTATCTTTTGATTTATCTTGAGTTCTCTCCTTAGCCCTTGCTTACCTCTCATTCACAGAAAGTACCTCTAAATTAGAGTTTTCTCTAACTAGCCTCTCTCGCTGCTCGTTGGACTTGAGAACTCCAACCACTTCTTCGAAGTTAAATATCTCCTTTCCATACACCAGAGTAGTAATGAGACCATCATATGCTGCTGATAGTGAATACAACAATAGGAGAGCTCTATCCTCCTCGTCAATCTTCACATCAAGGCTCATAACATTAGAGAAAACTTGATTGAACTTCTAGATGTGCGAAACTTGATCTCCTTCTTCGGGTATCTATAAACTGTAAAACTGCTTCTTCAATCATAGCTTGTTTGTCATGTTCTTGCCAAAGCTCCTTCGGTGTGATTTTCATGTTAATCTCTAGTAGAACTTTATCAGTGAGGCAAATATGAATCATACTGAAGGCTATCTCTTCAAGTTCCTCCCACTCTTCAATAATTTTTTTTTAAAATCTTGCGTGAGTCAAGACCTTGTAGATTCTATTCTACACCAGCAGATCTTTCATCCTTTGCTGCTAAAGACTAAAGTTATCCTTGCCATTGAACTTTCCAAAATCTACCTTGATGGTACTCGATGCCATCCCAACCAAATTCCAATAACCAAACACAAAAGAGAATAAACTATGTTCAAAGGGATCTGTTCAGCACCTTACCACAACACCAGGCAAAGCTTTATCCTTTCCTCTAGTAGAACTAACAATAGGGCTCTGATACCAATTATTGTTCCATCGATGGCTGCTCTGATATCAATCTATCGAGAATAATTTTTGCTACTTGATGATTGCAGAAATAGCAATAAGAATTTGAGAAAAGGGATGGCCATTCTGTTGAAACCCTAGCAAACCCTAGGCATAGAGAGATGGGAGAGAACGAGAGAGGATGAGAGATTTTTAGGGAGAAAAGGCGTGTATTGATTCCATGCTTAGTTTACAAAACTCAGTACAGAGTATATATACCTGATCAAATAAGATCCAACCTAAAAAACTCTCCTAGCTAACCTAATGTGATACACTCCCCGAGCCCATGTATATCCTTGTCTCTCATGCACACACCCATTGGACAAATTCCAATCCAATCCATAGGTTAGTCCCCTTAGGATCTTACAAATCAAGATCATAAGTTCCTAGGATTAAATCTAATTTCAGGCCAGAATAGAAACTATGTTCTATTCTATTCACTACTCGAGCCGGCTTGGTCAGCAACCGAGTCGGCTCGATAGTGATGTCACCAACTAGAGCCCAAATCACAACTCTTTGTTCTACTGCTTGAGTTAGCTCTCTTAGGATTTGAGCCAGCTCGACTTTCACTCAGATTGGCTCTGATAGGAACCAAGCCAGCTCTTCTAACATATCAGCTTGATTCACTTTCTAGACTTCTGCTCGAGCCTGCTCTCTTTTCACCTACTTCCAAGGCTTGAGAGCACCATACCTAAGCTTACAAAGCTTCGATATTGTCCTTTAGTTGGAGGTATTCCTTAGTATCATGATTGTGATTATGATGGAAGTGGTAATACTTTTGCTTATTCCATTGGATCAATGGAGTCTTCATTAGTGACAGTCAGTTGAAATACTCCTTGCCCTCGATCTCCATGAGAATCTAGGCTTATAGGATAGTTAACGAGGCATAACTATTGTAATGTTGAGAAGGACTCTTCTGCCTTGGAGCTTTCAACCACCAAGAGGCTTCCACGGCCTTGATGTTCTTGCATGTGTCCTCTTGTACACACTTCTTCTTGCTAAGGGTCTATCCCTCTTCCTACTGGTGCACCATGTACCCTTCGTTGGCTTGCATATACTTGCAGGATTTGAAGAGAAGGTCAGTATAATCTCTTGGATATTTTTTGTCAAGAAAGAAAATGAGGGGCTCATTATGGAGGCCTCACTTTAGAGCCGACATGATGATGGCCTCATCCAAACTACGCACCTCCAATATGGCCATGTTGAAGCAAGCTACATAGTCATGCAGAGACTCTCTCTCTTCCTAGTAGAGAAAGAACAAGCTGTACAAAGTCTTGTGCTGGACTCAGCTATTCCTAAAATAGATGGTGAACAAATGTCCGAACTGCTCGAAGGAGGAAATGTACCCTAGTTGAAGCCCAGAGTACCATGTCTTGGCCGCTTTCTTCAGAGTGGTAGGGAAGGTTAGCCAAAAGTACTAAAAAATGTATCCCAAAGCCAATCATCTACCTATTGATGGTTGTGCTATTTTATATATATAAATGATTTATTAATGAATAAAATATTTATTTTGATATTTTTTGTTAGATGTGTATCCAAAAAATCAGATTGACTGACACTTATAAAATACTTTCTAGGAGCATTTTTATAATTTTAACTTAAAATTAATAAATAAATTAATTATTCTATCACATTGCGTACTAAAGTGTCTATGATATATTCTTTGAGTTAACGAGCATGATAACACATATTTTCAAGAGTTGAGAATTTAGGTCATGTGTTATCATAATTAACTCATAAATTGCTTTCGATCATAAGATTATCATGAGGATGGTGATTGATCTGGAAGAATGGTGTATTATCATTTTCCTAGGATAGATTAGTCTTGAGTCTATGGTGTGGAGACATCAGAGTGAGAGTATAGATACTCATTGAAAACCAGGGCACTGAGCGTGACCACCTTGAGCAGTCATAAGGGAGTCTATCTTCTCATCAATGACTAGCTCGATGCTGCAGCATGTGTCTGATTCTTTGATCTGAGGTGCATCAATAGTTTATCTTGAGGGAGTTATAGTTTGACTACACCATAACTCAATCTCCTAGCCATTTGAAATCCTGAGGTGTATGTTGGCTATAGCATGTTCATTATAAAAATTGGATCGCACCAAGAAGGGATCTATCAACCTCGGAAGAGGAGTGGTCCTATGATGATCATGAGATCGAGTCCTAAAATCCATGGTCAAGGTAGTATAAAATAACCAAAAGAAATTTCTATTAGGATTTCACATCGAACTCGAATCAAATGATTCATTCATATAATGGGTATTGGGTATGATGAGTTCACCTTAACCCTAATCTTGTCAGGGCTCATGATAGAAGAACCCAATTACATAGATAGCTACATCGAAAGATTTACTTTTTGTTTCTAATAGATTGCCACCACATATTGCTAGGTGTCACTAGTGGATTTTGGGATCAATTAGAATTGTCTTGATGATCGATGATTCTAATTGGGTGAATCGAAAGAGTTTTGATCCATCAAAAGATATTTCGATGACTCGATGATGGAGATCACGACATATCCCATTACTATACAAAACTGAACCTAACTAGATCACACAAACAAGGGTTTGAATTTGGATGGATTTGGATATCATCAATTATGCTAATTTAGTTCGATTGATTTGGGTTAGATCCAATTAGATTCAAGAAAATCGTGCTAGCACACGATTGAGCCTAATATTTTCCTTCTATCATCTTTCTGGTTCATGTCGACTGAGCCAAATTGAATTTGGCTTATCCAAAAATCCTATAGGGATTTATCCTAACCTAATAGAGCTTGTCCATGATAGAATAGGGCTTGTCCTGGTGAGAACAGGACTTGTCCTAATATGACAAGGCTTGTTTTGATGAGATCAGGGCTTGTCATAAAATCATGAGATAAAATTTGGACAAGGCTCATTCAAAAATTTTGTATGAATTTATCTTGATCTAACTAGATCTTGTCCTAGATTGATCAAGGCTTATCCTAAATCCCATAAGATGGGAACAGGACAAGGATTGTCTTAACCAGATTAGGGATTATCCAAAAATCATGAGATAAAATTTGGACGAGGCTCTTCCAAAAACTTTGCATGGATTTATCTTGATCTGACTTGACCTAGTCCTAGCCAGATCAAGGCTTGTTCTAAATTAAAAAGGACTTGCCTAAAATCTATTGGATGGGAGTTGAAAAGGGCTTGTCCTAAATCCCATGAGATGGGAACAGAACAAGGGTTAAGAGTGGACCCAGTTTGCAGGAAAGAAAGGGAGAGGGGCGTGCATCCCTAGAGACTTTCTAGGGGTGCGCACCCTCTTAGGATTTTCATGAGGGAGAGAGGGCCATGTTCCCCCTTGGACGTGTATAAGAGAAGAGTCCCATTCAGATGGAATTTGAATGGGTCAAATGATTTGAATTTGATTCAAATTGCTTGGAGATAAGTTGCTTGCACCAATCTATTTTCATCCTCCAATCTCCATGCCACTTTCTCCATATTTTTGTATGAAAAAAACCTAAAAAATTCAAGTGTGGGCATGGAGATCAAGTGGAGAGTCCTTCTGCATGTCATCTTTGACCTAGTCAAAGTCACCCACAAAGGGATTCTTAAGTTGGTCTATAAATATGATCCTACGCAAGCTGTTATGCATTGAAATTGATCTACGGTAAAGTCCTACCAAAATCTTTATCTCTATACCTCCCTCATCTGATCCTCTTCCCTTCTCCATGTCCAAGAGTTGGGCAAAACTTGTGAGCAAAGATCAAGCCTTGTTGGTGCGAAGATCAGTGAGAAACAACGGTGTTCGTGAGATGAACGTGCAGCCTTCAGAGTTTGATTTGAAGGCTCTAGAAAAGACACTAGATTTGATCTTTGGAGATCATATCTAGTAGGAGACGGCATTCAGATCTGGCCTGAGTAGACTTTGGTAGAGGCCGAGCATATGCACAGCTTGATCCAGAACCTCAGCAATAATAGATCATCATTGCAGGATGAATGGTTCTTCTGATTAGGTGATATTAGATATCACTATTTTTATTTTTATTTTTACTTTTAATTTTATATCAATCTAATTAGATCTAAGAACTCTTAGATCTGATTAGATCATGAAAAACTTTTAAAATAGTTTGCTGCAAATTTGATCTGATCAGATGGATCCTATGGCAAGAAAATCTAATTTTTTCTTCAACTGGTATCAGAGCTAGGTTGCTAGTTCCAGAACTATCTTTAGTTTTGATCTAAAATTATTTTTTATGATCTAATTATTTAATTTTCAAATATTATATGAGATATAATCAGATCTAAAATCAAAAAATTGCATGTTTTAAAATTAATATATATTTGATATATACAATGCATGTTCTAGTCTAGATCTGTAGTTCTATATCATGATAGTTTTTAAATATATATTAGATTAGATATGATTTAATTTTTATAATTTAATCATTTAACTTTTAGATGTTATATTAGATGTAATAAGATCTGAAACATAAGATCTAATTTAAAATTTTGATATATACGATATAGGTAGTGCACGTCTAGACTAGATCTATAGTTTTATGTCATAGTCTATATTTAAAAATTTTAATGAAATATTTATTTAATTTTTTGAAGATTTTATGATCTGATATATTTTATTTTAGATATTACATCAGATGTAATTAGATCTAAAATCAATAGTTGTATAAAATTTTCACATATATGTGATATATTTAATGCATGTCTAGACTAGTTCTACATTCTATGCTATGAATTATCTAGAATAAAAAATTTATTTGATATGATCATTTAAGATTTTATTTTTAAATATTACATTAGATGTAATCAAATCTGAAACATGCATGTAAATATTTAAAATTGATACATGAGATGTATGCAAAATATGTATAGATTAGATCTTAAATCATGTAATAATTATATGCATTAGATCTAATAGTTTTATAGTATAGTTTCTATTTATGATTAAGACATTCCCCTTGGCCATCTGGTCATAAGAGTAAGAAGGATTTAAAGGCCCTCTCTTTCCATTCAATTGGGTCCTCTTATGGCATATAGGGATGCTGCATGTTTGTCCTTAATCAAAAATTAAAATTTACTTTTCTACAAAACCTTAGATCTTGAAATCTTAAGATTTTTTAATACATATTTTATTTTTTGAACTCTTGAACTTAATTAAGAATTAAGTTTATGAAATTAATTAGATATCAAAATTAAAAATTTTTAGATCTAAGATACCTTCATAAAACATGGGTTTAGATGTGGGTAGCTCAATTAGGTCAGCGGTTGATCAAACTGAATCAAGCATTGGTTAGGTGGGATCAAGAATGCTTAGATTTGACTAGTCTAATAGGATTAAGTCTAGGTCAAGGTCGACTCATAGTCACATGTGGTCAATCAAGTTGAGACCTAATTTGGCTCTGCAGTTTGAGCCTAGATTGTAGACTAACTCGATCAGTTCTAGTCAGATGAATTGGTATCTAAGGTAAGTTTGGTAGATACGACTAGTGGTCTTTAATTGGAAGCTACTCGATCTGAATGTATTCACGGTGAGTTAATAGCATATTCTTCCTACTAATCTCACATACCTAGCCAATTAGATTGATCCAGTTCTGGTTTGAGGTGGCTTATGATTTGAGCTAACCCATGCAGCTAGGTTAGTCATAATTGTTATGACTAAGTCAAGTTGTATCTAAGAGACCTAAATTAAATCTTTCTAAAAAAGTATTAAGTCATAGGACTTCCATCATTTTAGATGTGTGGGCTTTTTTTGGGGTTGATTATTCTCAACTGGTTATAGTGGTTCAATTGCACCGAAAAGATGCAACCATGTCTATTAGGCATCGGATGCTATAGGTTGGAGGATGGATTGGATTTAATATTTTAGATACAGTAAGGGATCTAATCAGGAACCCAATTCATGCGAATGATGGGTCTAACTTAACTAAGGAGTGGAGCAATATTTCAAGCATGGTGAGCTTCATGAATTAGAGATCAGATTTGGGTGCACCATGTTTGGAAAAATGTTAGATAAGAGTTGTCCACTCATCGGTTGACCCATTACCAATAACAGTTAGGTGAGGTGGTGAGCCAGTCGATGGGACCGCACCACCCACTAGAATCAATGATCATAGAAATTTTTGCATCTCTACCCAGGGAGTGTAAGGATTCAAAAAAATAGTGAAAGTTTAATTTATTTAAAAATAAAATTTCTAAATATATTGAATGAGTCAAATTATAACTCTAACTAGAAACTTTGACTCTCTACAGAAAAATATTCTAAATCCCAAGCCTGAATCTTAGATACCCACAAACTGATCGGATCAAATTACGAGGATTGGCTAAAAAACTTCAAAATTATTTTAGATTTGGAAAAGCTGACCTATATATTGGACTAGGATCCACCACTTTACCAGCATGTTCGATCATGGATTAGAGAGCATCTTATAAAAAATGGTCGAATGATGATAACAAGATCGGGTGCTACATGTTGGGCTTAATGTCTGATGAGTTGCAGTGCCAACATAGAGACTTTAAGACTGTCTGCCAAATGTTGGCGCACCTATAAGAGTTGTTTGATGAATAGAGTCGCATAGCGCATTATCAAGTTTCTAGAAGATTTTTTAAACTACAAATGCATGATGGGCAGTCAATCCAAAATCATTGCTTGGCAATGATCAAGGATCTAGAAGAGCTTGAGAAGCTCAATATCTTGATGGACAAGAATCTACAGATTGATGTGATCCTATAGTCCTTGAATGATTCATCTAGGCAGTTCATCATGAATTTCCATATGAATAAGCTCCAGTGCACCTTGGTCGAGTTAATGAATATGCTGGTTGTTGCTAGCAGACTTTGAAGGATTCAAAGGGCTCATTCTTGCTATAGAGTGGACTTCTTTCGAGAGAATGTCTTTTAGAAAGAAGAAGTCTATGAGGAAGCAAAAAATAGAAGGAAAAAAGATGGACGAGCCAAAGAAGAAGGCCACGAAGAAGAAAAATTATTTTCACTACAACTCCGATGGTCATTGAAAGCAGAACTATCCTGAATACCTAGCCAGTCTAAAGAACAAGATGGAAGGAGGACCAAAATAGATCTAGGGATAGTATCAATGAAAGGTATCTATGGCAACTTAGGCTAGGTCATATAGATCGACATAGGATTAACAAATTAGAGAAATTTAGACTAATGAGTCCATTGGCTTTCGAGTTATATCTGATTTATGAATCATGCTGATTGCTTGTCATTAAAGCAATAAATAAAGATTAAGTCTAATTTTAATTTTTAGAATAGTGGTGAGTCGAGTATCGATTTTCTTGAGGATTGAAGGCTATATTACGTTCAATTTTAATTAAAAATATTTTTTTTAATTTAATTTTAAAGTAAAAAGTTAAATAAGTAGATTAAAGAGAGCAAATTGAGAGTTTAGTCAATTTAAAAAATAAAAAAATTAAATACTTTATTAATTAGGATTTTTAAATTAATAAAAATTATTCTAAAATTTTGAATCCATCTTTTGTATGGTTGTGGTAATTCTTTTTAATGCAAAATTTTATTATTTTTAAGAATTTAGTTATGATTATAATTTATTTTTTTAGAGTATGAATTATATCTCTTGATAATGATTCATCTCTATGAAATCATAAACTATTCAAAACTTTAATTCTTAAAAATTAATAACATGGCTTTTAATGATTATTTTTAAAATAAATTATTAAATTAAGTATGGACTCTATCTACTAATCACAACCCATCCTAATGAATATAATTTATTTAGATCTTTAATTAATAAATAACATGTCAAATAATCAAGATCTCATGCATAAAAAAGATAAATTTTATTAAAAACTAAGCAAGAGGACATGTTTGCATAAAAGATAACTACAAAAAATAAAGAAAAAAAATTACAATCCATGTCAGAAGATTTCATCTACTCTCCTAGAATCCAGCTCCTTAGTCGTACATGGTTGATGATCTAGTCACTCTCGACATCTTCAGAGCTTCTTTGATTGAGGGTTGGAAGAAGAAAGAAGGAAGGAGGAGAAGAGAGAAAAAAGAGAGATGAAATTTTATGTTTTTCTCTATTTTTTGCTTAGAAGACTTGTTCTTAGGCTATGGAAGTAAGGGTGCTTAAATAGAGGAGGAAACAAGATTTTTAGAGCTATTTTTGGAGTCAAAATGCAAGTCTGGATCGATTTTAAATACCTTGAAGCTTCTTGACCATTGGATCTTGATCAAACGATCCAAAATCAACTAAAAAACCATCAAGATTAGTCGCTTAAACCTTTGATCAAGCCTCTGGATTAATTTGGGCCATCGGATCTCTGCCTGGATGAATTTCCACCATTAGATCATGCCAAATCTCCTCTAGAATCCTTAATTAGGTTGTAATGAATATCAACCGTTGGATCTCCACAGGCATGAACGTCCACCATCCAATCATGCAAAACTATAGCCATAGACTGCCATGGACTGACCACGTCAAAGACCTCAACCAATCAAAAGCTGACACACCAGATAAAATGATCGAAATGCCCCTATACACCGCGATAAAAATTTGTGAACTTCTTAGTGGTCTAGGTTCGCTACGTGGCGCATGTCAATTTACAGCGCCCGCTGAGCTGGATGGTCCATTCCTATTCCACGGACTGACCAGTCGGTCCATCATGCATTGGTCTATTTTTTTATTTTTTTTATTTTAAACTTCTGGGCTTCATAATTTTTTTCATTTTGAGCTCCAATTTGAATAAAATTTATTGCATTAGAACCCATAAATCAAGCTCTTCGCATTGGTGGGCTTCTTTCCTGCAAAACACTAATAAAAATATCAATTTTTTAAAATAAATATTAATTAACATATGATTTAATACTATTATTTAGTAATTTAAGATAATTATCACATACCTTCAAGGCAAAATGATCAAGCTCTCTTTTGTAGGATATAGAAAAAGGACCACAGACCTATTTGCCCTGGTACATATAGATGTATACGACCCATTCAATTTGCCGGTTAAAGGCAATTATGTCTACTTCATTGTCTTTATCAATGATCTATCTCAGTATGGGTATGTGTACCTGATACGACACAAGTCTGAAGACTTTGAAAGTTCAAGAAATTCAGACATGAAGTAAAAAAATAAATCAAAAAATTCATTAAGGTTCTTCGATCAGATCGAGAAGATGAATACCTTAGTTGAAAATTTCTAGACTATCTCAAGAGTAATGATATAGTCTCATAGTGGACTCCACCTAAAATGTCTCAACTCAACGATATTTCAAAATAGAGAAATCTAATCCTATTCGATGTGGTCTGATCCATGATGAACTTCATGGACCTTCTTGAGTTTCTTTAGGGACATAGTTTAATGATAGCTATCTAATTACTGAATAGGGTTCCATCTAAATTCATTCCTACCATACCGTATAAGATATATTATGATAAGAAGCCAAGTCTGGGTCATCTCAGAATTGGGGTTGTCTAGCGGTGGACAAGTTAGAGTCTAGGTTCCTTAGAGCTCGGTTTATTGGATATCCTAAAGAGTTATTAGGATATTACTTCTATCTTCTAAAAGACCACAATGTGATAGCGAGTCGATACACCAATTTTATTAAAAAATAGTTTGTTCAAGATGGTGGCATCAGAAGATATATTAGGCTTGAGGAGAAAGTCTTCAAAGAGAAATGAGCCAAGGAACCTGAGGAACCCAGACAATCTAAGCCAATCCTAACACTACCTCCTCCATCTCATAGATCAAGTAGGGTTTTCCATCCTCTTGAGAGGTACTTAGAAACTATTCAAGAGAATGTAGAGAAAATATTTCTCATGGAAAATAGGATTCATGGTAATGATCCAAATATTAAGAAATGTATCATAAAGTCAATCATCTAGGTTGTAGATGGTTGAGCTGACTGTATATGTACTTAAATTATTATAATAAATAAAATTATTATTTTGATATTTTTATTATTTATGCATTTTTTTGTAATGAACTCTTTTGTGATGAAGTCCTTAGGACTATTTAGACTCAACAAAGAAGGATTTGTTGTTTAGTCCTTAAACTTGTTTGCGACCAAATGATACATCATCACCTAAGAGGACAACATATCGAGTGTAGGTTGTTGTGTAACATATGCATTGATTGTCCTCTTAACCAAGGAGTATGATATACTAGTATGGCATGCAGGTGAAGTGTAGGAGTACATTTCACTGAACGTGATCCAATTGTGTAGCTCTATGCTGTCAGGAGTTGCTTGCGAAGGATATGGATATAAGTGTCCCTTAGACTTGAGATCATCATGGTGACTTGCAAGCAACTCACTGTACTTAGGTGCTAAATTATCTAAATTTCTAATTTAGTGATGGAAGATTACTAGGTGCAATCAAGTACTTATTTTGTCGGTGCGTGAGTTAAGATGGGATTGACCCCTCTAATTATTGGAGCAGATGCATCACTGTATTTCAATTTAGCAAAACCTCGATTGGGATAGTCCATTTAATGGACACTGAATTTTGAAATACATTGTAGATGATTTTTTAAGGTTGATAGTTAAACTCTAGATCTTCTTTTAAGCATTAAGGTCAAGAGGATGAATTATACGGTAACCATATGCCACAAGTTCGTCGATGTTGCATTGTAACTATTCGATCTATCCGAACATTGGATACCATTGCTAGATGGTTACATCGATCGGTATAGAAAATTGATTTCTGTACTACTAGCTTAGGATTTGAACCTATGGGGTCATATACAATAGGAGTTTCTACTTGATCTGATGGCTGATCAAGAGTCCTAATAGTCTAGAACTTTGTAGTCAAGAGTCCCACTGGATTGGAACTCTATGACTAGGAGTCCCACTGGACTAAGACTCTGCCTTTATGGGTTATACTAGATTGAAACTCTGAGTTCTACTTATTTGAGACTCTCTAATCAAGAGTTCCACTGGTCTAGGACTCTATAATAGTGAGTTTCATTCATTTGGGACATTTAGTTCAAGCTTCTAACTGGTTTGGGACTCTTCGACCAAGAGTTTCAAGCAATGGGATTCTATTGCCCAGACACCCATCTGATTGGGACTCTAATATTATTGGAGAATTAATTAATGATTTGATTACTGATTAGCTCAATTTGATGGAGTGATGAGGTTTCGATCAAATCCAATTAAATTTGATTCAATTGGATTTGATCCGATTAGGTCATGAGATGACCTAATCGCTAATTAAGAGAGATTTGATCCTAATTTGATCAGAACCTAGATTTAATTAATTTTTAATTTGATTAAAAATTTACTGGGTTGGGATAAGCTTAATTTGGTTGGATTTAATCTAGTCTAATTAGATTTAGATTAATTGGTTTGGTTGAAACCAATTTGAAAGAGTCAAATAAGATTTGAATTTAAACTCTCCCACGCGCCCATCATCTTTGACTTTTCCACACCCTTTCTCCATACACATTTATTTTTGCATGAGAGTTTCCCAGGCCAAAAAGAGATTTGTGTCTCCTCTACTTTGTCCATTTGACCTGGTCCAAGGGTTGGACTAGTTCAAATTTAAGTTGAATTTTGAATTCAACTTAAGTTGTTAGAGGTTTGAACTTTTCCCTTATCCTTATCTACTTCCCACGCCCACTTGAGAATTCATGCAAACATTTTTTTTGCATTTTCTGAGTTTGGGCACCTAGAAGGAGAGTCCTTCTATGGATCAAACACTCTAAGTAGGCATTGGAGAAAGGATAGATTAGTTGCTTGAATTTTGAATTCAAGCAATTTGTTAAAACTTCTCATCCTCTTCACCTTTTCTTATCCACATGCATTTCCCATCAAATTAATGCCAATAAAATATGAAAAATTAAGTGGTCACACCTGAGGACTCTAAGAGGGTTCATGAGGAGTTTTTGAGAGAGAGAAAGATAGAAAGGGGTGCAAGTCTAGGCACGGAAAAGTCCAGGGAGAGAGAGTGTGTCTTCCTATGCCAACTTCTATCTCTCACACCACCTGATTTTTCTTTTCACTTGGATGCCCACTTCAGATGTAATCTAAGTGGGGTTTCTATGGAAAGGAAAGTTTTCTATCTATGAAAATTTGTTTTATGATAAAATTCCAAACAGGAAAGGCATAAGAGCATTTTCGGGGCATCAGGGTTTTTGGGTGTGTAAAATCCTAGAGTTGGGACTCAGGGTTCGGATGGAGAGATTGAGCATTGTGAGTGCCCGATCACCATCAAATTTGATACACCATCTCATCATCCTCTGAAGTCCATCTTCTAATTTTTTAGAGCATCCAAAAGATCAGAAATAAGGTGAGTAATTAGATTGATCAAGATCAACCATCGAAGGCTCCGATGCAGAGCTAGCACTGTGGTGGATCTAGTTGGGACCAGGAGCTCCATATGGACAGTCCGTAGAGGTCGGATAAGTGTGCAGCTGTAGTGCAACAACAAGACTTCTTTCTACAGGTTCAGATCATGAAGATCATCTACCCATGCAAAGATATTGTATTCTAGACACAAGTTGATCAGCGAATACGATTTGCTGATCAATCGTATTTAAATTTTCTTATATATATTAGCATGTCTTGATCTTGAGTAGGATTTAATGATCTGATCAATACATGCAGTAGATTAATATTTGATTAATTTTTGCTTCTATTGCTATTTAATTCAAAAAAATTTTGAAAATTCATGCTTTAACCCTACTCGATTTCCAACACTAGTATCAGAGCAAGGTTTGCTTGACATACTTATATATTAATTAAAAGAATTAAATGCTAGCATATATGATATGTTTATATATTAATTAAAATTATTTAATTAATAAAAAATAATAAATTAAATATTAAATATTAATATATTTGATTAGATCTAATGTGTGATTCATGCTTTAATTTTATTTTGGTTTATTTTTTGTTATGAAAATAGCAATAGATTACTATTGATGAAATGAGCTGATCCATTTTTAAAATGAGTCAACTCATTTGATGAACAAAAAATTAAAAATTTTTAAAATTTAAAAAATATTTTTGAAATATCGAATCCCAATTCATCAGCCCAAAACATAATTAAAAGAATTGAGTGTTGTCTAATAGTATCTACAATTATAAATTAAAGATCCTAAGAGAAATGCATAAAACTATGGATTAAAGGGTTAGATGAATTAGATCCATTAATTAAATTAGATCTAATGTTAGTTGAAGAATGGACTTAACTAGAGTAATTGATCAAATCTAACTAATTATTGAATTAGATTAGATCAAGAACATTCTAAAATCAACTCCAATAGCTATAGTTGGATGAGTCCATGTCTTTAACAAAGACCAAGATCGACTTGATTCATGGCTATGCGATCGAGCTTGTAATCACTAGGTTGATCAGATTAAACCTAATTAATCGATTGGTGTCTAAGATAAGTTTGGTAGTCAAGATCAGTGATTTTTAATTGACAGCTATTCGCATTGATTCGATCTTTGACGAGTTAATGGCATATCCCTTCTACTGATCTCACTTACCTAGCCAACATGATCGATTAGGATTTGATTAGATCACTTGATAATTTCAGCTCACCTATATCATTAGGAATCAATTTGACTGATTTCAATTAGTAAGACTGAATTAGGTACCAATGAATCTAAATTGATCCTAATCCTAACCTATTGACTTGGTGAAGTCAGTGGAAGGATTTGACTTGGTGAAATCAGTGGAAGAAAATTGATCCATGTCCTTTCTATCCTTAAATCACATGCTAAATTCTCTAAATTATTAAGTCCTTAAAATGACTAAGTTATAGAGATAACTAAGTTATAGCCTTCCATTAAGGTGAATAGTAGTGAATCTAATTTTCTAGATGAACATTGAAGGTGCTTTACACCTGATGTTCATCTAGATATTGGAATTACTGTCCATCATACAATAATTAGATCGCACTCTCTTAATAGTGATTAGGTTAGCCAAAGCTTTCCTCGAGCTTGGTCATCATTGGTTTGATGCACCAAACTCAATCATCTTAATGATTAGACCTAACCAGATCTATTCAGTGGAGGCCATAGCCTACTGAATTGGTTTTTGGAGCAAAACCTAAATACTAAAAATTATTTGAAAAAATAATTGATTGTGAACCTACCTATAGATGCACATGGATTAGCCTGAGCTTTTCTCGAGCCCATTTGTAGTCTATGTGGATTATAGTACCCACTAAGGAGTTAGTATAATTTCTCAAATTAGAGGTAGAGGCTATCAATTCATAAAATAGTGGAAAAATCTTTAGACTAAAGTTCAAGTCTTTAGGATTAATTAATTCAAGTACTAATAAGATTTTATATTTTTCTTTCAGATAAATAGAATGATTAGTATAAGTCTGCTCTGCTCACTGTTAGACAGTGACAAGCTTTTAGAACCTAATTACAAGAAGTCTAGTGTTGATCCTAATCAGGTAGACCTAAAGAAGAATTATCCTCTTGATCCGAATAGGCTAAATAGGGGAAATTAATAAATAGTTGCTAATCAAGATTGTTATATGACAACATCTTGTAATTTCTCTATTTGTGATACATTTACCTGGGTATTAGATACCGAGAGTCTAGTTCATATATGCAATTTGCTACATGGACTTCAAATTGGTAAAAAAATTGAGAACAGCAATAGATTCCTTAATGTTGGGGATGAAAATAAAGATTCAATCCTAGCATTAGGAACTCTTGAGCTTGTTTTCAAAATTAATAGTATCGTTTTAAGTGACTGTCATAATTGTCCATTTTTTATGATGAATATAATATCTATTGGGCTTTTGGCCTAAGATGGTTATTATTTATTAATAAAAAAAATATTATGATATCATTATAAAAGATGTTACAGTAATGTGAGGATAATTAAGAAATAGCATTTATATTTTATCACAGTCTATTAGTATAATGTACATGTCAAAAAAACATCCGAAACTAGATAATGTTGTTGAAGCCTATCTTTGGTACTATATGCTTGGTCATATAAACAAGAATAGGATCAACAGATTAGTCAAGGCGCATATCCTTGACATCGATGATTGTGATTCATTGATTACCTATGAGTCCTGCCTTCTTGGTAAGATGACCAAATCACCTTTTACTGAAAAAGATGAATGGGCCACTGAGCTTCTGGATCTAGTGTATACTAATGTATGTAGATCTATAAACACATATGCTAGAGGTGGGTTCTACTACTTTATTATATATATTAACGACCTATCTAGGTATGGGTATGTCTATCTTATGAAGAGTAAATCCAATTCATTTGAAATATTCAAACGATATCAAAATGAGGTAGAAAAATAACTTGAAAAGAGTATTAAAACTCTTTGATTAGATTGAGGTGGTGAATATTTTTCTAATAACTTTTTAACATATCTAGGAGAGAATGAGATTCTCTCACAATGGATCCCTCTAGAACACCATAATATAATGGTGTATCCAGAAGGAGGAATCGAATCCTATTGGACATGGTTCGGTCCATGATGGGGTTTGTGATTCTGCCTATGTCTTTCTAGGGGTATGCACTCAAGATTTCTTATTTTGTTTTGAACAATATTCCAAGCAAGTCTGTTGCAATGACTCCATATGAGATATGGACTAGGCGTTGGCCGACACTCTCTCACCTAAGGGTTTGAAGATGTCTGACTTATGTCAAACATTTATATCTAGAAAAACTTGGATCAAAGTCTGATAAGTGCTTATTCACAGGATATCCCAAGAAAACTAGAGGTTATTACTTCTACCTTGCTGAAGAACAAAAGGTGTTCATTAGAAATAGGATAGTCTTTTTAAAAAAGAAGTTTCTTATGGAAGGAATAACTGCCTCTAATATTGAGCTTGCTGAAATTCAATAGGTAGAAGAACCGATATATTCTAGTAAACCTGTAGAATTGAATTTGATAAGATCAGACCCAGAGTCCATTGTAGAGGCATCTTTAAGAATATTTGGTAGAGTACCGCATCAATCGGACAGATTTTATGGTTTCTTGATTCGGGATGGTGATCCTATTGAACTCAATGAGAACGATGAGGATTCGATCACCTACATAGATGCCATGCAGAGGTCCGATTCTAATAAGTGGCTGAAAGCCATGAAATTCGAAATGGAGTTCATGAAGGTCAATAGTGTATAGACACTGGTTGATCCACCTAAAGGGATAAAATCTATTAGGTATAAGTAGATTTTTAAAAGAAAAAGGGTTGCAGATGGGAAGGTGGAGACCTATAAAGCCCATTTGATTGTCAAGGGATATCATCAGTATTATGGTATTGACTATGACGAGATATTTTTTTTGGTGGCAATGCTCAAATTTATTCAGATTATACTTGCAATAGCAGCACATCTGGACTATGAGATCTAGCAGATGGTTATGAAAATAGCTTTCCTAATTGAAGAGCTGGATAAAGAGGTATATATGATATAGCCTAAGGGTTTCACATCCATAGATGAGTCCAAGGTGTGCAAGCTTCAAAGATCCACTTATGGATTGAAGCAGGCATCATGGAGTTGGAACATGCATTTTGATAAAGTAATCAAAATATATGGCTTCGATAAGAATGGAGAGAAATCCTGCATCTATAAATGAGCTAATAATTCTATAATAGTATTTCTTGTACTGTATGTGTATGACATTCTCTTAATCGAGAATGACATCACTGCACTATAGGGA
>QRFJ01006774.1:0-131778 GCA_006176705.1 Cocos nucifera | reverse complement strand
CGGAGTGGAGTTCCTGTCCAACAAGGACTCCTAGGCGCCTCCTACTTGGCTCACCCCACCTTGGTGCGTGTCGCCCTTCTCCTTGCCTTGGTTCTGGGCAGGGGGTGACAAGCCCCCACTAGCTCTCGCAATAGTGCATCGACATAGTGGTCAAAAGTCAAAGGTCCCAATGGTCAACAGGTTTTATGACAATCAAAAGGTTCAGGAGCATTTTGACTTTCAAACTTATGTATCAATTATATTATTCAAGAAATGGCAAGGTTTGAAACAAATAATGGCAAAGTCATACCATTGTCTTAGCATAAGTAAGAAACAAAACTCTATTTTGACTTGGACAACCTCTAGTTAGACCATATTAGTGAGGCTCCTCCTGTCCTTGACCCCGCATTATTAACTTCTCTTGGTCTCATAGTCGATATGGACATCTAATTCATTTTGATTAGAGATAGTAGAAAAGGAAGTGAACGTTTAGGTTCAATCGAGTGCTAGCACGGAGGTTTCTTGAACCTAATTTTGTCCGCTCATTCTCCATTCAGGATCCCAATTGTAGTATTATTGATCAGATTTCGAAATTTGATGATCACCAGATTCGAAACCCTTTGTTTGTGTTGGATACCTTAGTAAGGTTCAGTAATCAGGCAAATTGACTGGTAAGTCATTTAAGCCATGGTATTATGATTATTTGTGCATGTGATTCTGCTGATCATAGGACGTTATATCTGATACTCCCTCTTTTGGCAGATTTGGGATCAGAACCCGTCTTAGTGCTGATTGTGGCCGAAACAGTAGAAATGTAATTTCGAAGTTTTCAAGTCTAAATCATGTCTGCCTAGGAGTTTCTCCTCAAAAAGTCGCACACAGTGAACACCTGCATGAAGTTATTATTTGCTGGTGGCAACCACCAATCAGAGCTGGGAATGCGAAATCTCATTCTTCTGATTGGTATGTCTGGGCAGAGAGTAGCTTACTGGTGTGAAAATTATTTTAGTTTCCTGACTCAAAATCTAATGGAATCTCCTCCGCGATAATCTAGTATCTATATTAGGTTATATAGTGAACTCGTCAAACCCTAGTCTACTGTTACATATGAATGATAACTCATTCTGATTCAGTCCAATTGAAAATTCTTAAATAGAAAACTCTTTTCTATGTTATTCACATTTCTACCAATGCTCAATAACGGTTATTATTTTTTTCTTTTTTTTTTTTGGAACTTGAAAAATCCTAATGGAATCATCATTGTGGCTACTTCCTCTACCACCGAGGTAGATAGATCCCATCTTGATGCAATCTCAGTTCTACAATGAACATGTCACAGCCAACATACACCTCAGGGTTCCATATGGCTAGAGACCGAGTAATGGTGTAGTCAAACTATAACACCTCAAGGTGAAACTGCCGATGCATCTCAGGTCAAAGAACCAGACACACTACTGCAGCATCGAGTTCAGTCATTGACGAGAAGGTAGACTCCCTAATGACTACTGAGGTGGTCACGCTCAGTGCCTCGTTCTCTAACGAGTACCTGTACTCTCGCTCCGGTGTCTCCACACCGTAGACTCAAGACTCATCTACTAAAGAGAAGCGATCATACACCAACCTTCCGGATCAATCACCATCCTCGTGATGATCCTATGGTCGGGAGCTGTTTATGAGTTAATAATGATTATTCATGTCTTAAATTTTCAACTCTTGAAAATATGAATTATCATTACCATTAACTCAAAGGATGTATCACAGACACTAAATACACATGTGTGATAGAAAATAACCCATTTCATTAATTATAGTTAAAATTACAATTTTGCCCCTAGAAGTGTATTACAAGTGTCAGCCAATTCTGGCTTCTAGGGCACATATATCTAACATTCGCAATATCGAGATCATGTCTTCATACTCTAGGGTCTCCTTACCATAAAGCAGCGTTGTCACCAATGGATCATAGGACGAGGGCAACGAGCATAACAAAAGCTATGATTTATCTTCTTCCTCCATCTTCACTTCAATATTCAGCAACTCGTTGCATATCTGATCAAATTTCTGGATGTGTCCCAAGACATCTCCGCCTTCCTACATCCAAAGGTTGTACAATCTCTTCTTCAACATTAACTTGTTACACATTTTCTTATCCATATACATGGTTTGCAACTTCAACCATAAGCCTCTTGGGGTCCTCTCCTCTAAAACTGAATAGAGTGCCACATCCGGCAAGCATCCTCTGCTCATAGAGTAGGCCTTCTTTTCTAGAGACATCCACTAGCGATCTGACATCCCTTCAGGCTTCTCTTCCAATGCCTCATCCAATTCAGCTTGAACCAGAAGATCTTCCACATGAACTTTCTATATGAAATTTTTTTTTTTCCCATTAAACTTCTCAAAATCAACTTTCACGTTGCTTTCCATGGCTGGATCAAGCCAAAAAAAAAAATGCAACATAGATCCAAGGAATTTGAGAAATACCTTGACAGGATCTTACTGAATTCACAGCACCTGAAGATCTTCAACTTTCAAGCATCTTCTCCTCCTTCCACACAATCTGGATTTGATACCACTTATTATGAATTATTCTAGGACTTGTGGAAATTCTTATACCTTCTATCAACTCTGAGGAAGCAAGTTGGAGATGATAGCAAGAAAGATAAAGATCAGATGATAAGAAGATGAGATGACAACAGAGTGAGAAAGAGAGAAAGCTAGGATTTTAGGGAGAAAAGAAATTCAATTCATTTTCTTATCCATAATCTACATATACAAGTATATATATAGACACCCTGAGTCAACACGACTCAGCCCTAAAAGCCTCTCCTCAACTAATCCATACATGAAGCACTCACCTAAGCCTATGTAAACCTATGTCTTGCATGCTCTCATCCCCTGGACTAAAGACCTAGCCCAATACATGATTTAGCCACCTTAAAGCCTCTCATACCAGGCCTTAAGACTCCTTGGATTAGACCCAAGCCAAGATCAAATAGAAAATCCATCCAGATCTGTTCATCACCATGAAGCTGACTCGATCAGAAGATAAGTCGGCTCGACTGTGTCTTCCCAAATCATGTCTTCTATCTACCTGAGACAGCCAGCTTGGCTATGTATCTAAGCCGGCCTACCTATGTGCCAACCTCTTTATCTTTGCTGATACATCTTCGATCAATCCTAGCCTTCAGGAGCCACCACCTTGACTCCTTCATGATCTTCCAAGACTTGAGAGCACCACACTTACTCTTTCACTTCTAAGTACTTGATCATTATCAGATAATGATCTTGGACCGACTACCCATCATACATCTAAGCCAACTAAAGTCTCTTAGTGACTTGATATTTGGCTGTGCGACTCTGTTCACCAAACAACTCTTGCAGATGAGCCAACATTTGGTGGCTAGTCTTAATATCTTCATATTGATGCTAGAGCTCATCGAACATCAAGCCCAATATATAATACCTAGCTTTGTTATCTTTATTCATCCATTTTTCTCGAGATGCTCTCTGATCAGTGGATGGATGTGCTGGTAAAGTGGGAGGATCTTGTTCCAACAAATGAGTCAACTTCTTAGAATCCAAAACTATTTTGAAGTTTCGAAGCCAATCCTTGTAGTTGGGTCCACTCAGTTTATGGATGTCTAGGATACAGGCTAGTGGATTGGATACAGACATTTTTCTATAGAGTGTCAAAGTTTTTAGTTATATTTTGTAATTAGACTTAACCAATTTATTTAGGAGTTTCATTTTTAAACAAATTAAGCTTGCACTATTTACTCGGATCCCTACACTTCCTTGGTAGAGATGTGAAAATCTCCATGATCATTTATTTTTAGTGGATGGTGCAGTCCCACCAACTGGCTCACCATCTTATCTAATAGTTATTGATGATGGGTCAACTGATGAGTGGACAACTCTTGTCCAATGATTCTCTAATCATGGTGCACCCTAACCCGATCTCTAATTCATGAAGCTCACCATGTCTAGAATATTGCTCCACTCCTTAGTTAAGTTAGATCCACTATTTGCAAGAATTAGATTCCTGATTGGATCTCTCATCGTATCCAAAATATTGTGCCCAACCCATCCTCCAACTCATAGCATCCAATGCCTAATAGATATGATTGCATTTTTCTGGTGCAACTGAACTACTATATCTAGCTAAGAACAATCATCCTCGAGAAGGGCCCGCACATTTACAATGGTGGAAGACCTTAGAGTTAAATTTTTTTAGAAAGATTTAATTTAAGTCTCTTTAAACTTGACTTGACTTAATCATAACAATTATAACTAACTTAGTAGCATGGGTTGGCTCGAATTGTTAGCCACCTCAAATTAGAACTGGATTGACACAAATGGCTAGGTAAGTGAGATCAATGGAAGGGATATGCCATTAACTCGACAAGAATGCATTTAGATCAAGTAGCTCCTAATTAAAAACTAATTGGTTGTATCTATCAGACTTACCTTAGACACCAAATTATTGAATCAGAACCAATTGGATTAGCCTACAATCCAGGCTCGAACCATGGAGCCAAATTAGGTCTTGACTTGATCGAGTCACATCTCAATGTGATTCAATCTTGATCCAGACTTAATCCTTTTAGGCTAGTCAATTCTAAGCTTTCTTTGATCCCACCTAACCAACTCTTGATTCAGTTTGATCAACCGCTAGACCTAGTTAAGCTATCCAAGCACGAACCCAATTTTATGAAGATGTCTTAGATCTAAAAATTTATAATTTTTAAATCTAATTAATTTTATAATCTTAATTTTTAATTAAATTTTGGGTTCATGAATAAAATATATAACAAAATTCTAGGATTTTAGGATCTAGGGTTTTACAAAAAATAAGTTTTGATTTTTTATTAAGAATGAACGCACAGCACCCCTACACATCATAAGAACACCCCATCGAATGAGAGGAGAGGATCTTTAAATCCTACTTTATTCTTATGACCAGACAGCCAAGGGGAATACCTTAATCAAAAGTATATTTTCTAAAATAAAACTAGTTAGATCTAAATCATATATCATATATATAAAAGATCTAACCTATACATGTCTTGCATACATCTCATGTATCATAACTCAATAAACCATGCATGCTTTCAGATTTGAAATATCATATATTAAATCTAAAAAATAAAATTTTAAATTTGATCACATCAAAAATAATACTATTCTAGATATTTTATAGAACTATTTTATAACTAGTCTAAGCATGCATCTTTCATATCTCATATGAATAAATTAAAAAATAAAAACTATATTTTTTATTTTTTAGATCTAGTTACAATAATTATAATATCAAAAAAATAAAAATAAAATAGATCTAAAATTATTTTTAATCAAATTAATAATATGATCATACAAGACTATACATAGAATAATTCTATTCCTAGTCTAGTCATGCAACTCATACATTATAGATATATGATAAGTGGTAAAAATATACTAATAAAAGATATTAAATTATAAAATAAATTAATTTATTTTTTTAGAAATTAATATTTTTATTAATTTTATATAGGAAATAAGGCCACCAATATGAAGATCTTATTTTTCTGATTCAAATGAAATAAATTTCAAGCAAAACGAACTTCAAACGAGCCCAAAATTGAATTTCAAAAAAAAAGCCAATCTGGTTCAAATCGGTTCAGAAAAATTGGATCAGTAGATCGCTCGATCCGACCGCACCTAGCAGATCGCTTGCTAACGCAATGCTGACGCCAAGCTGACATCAGCATTTTTTGCGATGCATGGTGGACCATTTGGAGGGCATTTCGAAGATTTTATAGAAAGAAGCACGCTCTGATTGGTTGAAGAAAGCAGTGGTCCATGCAACACCAGGCTCGCGCATGGTCTACAGAGGGTAATTTTAGAATTCTACCTGATCCAACAGGCACCTTTCACTGGGATTTGATCGGACGGCTCGAAAGAAGGCGCTGATGGAATGGCATCCATGCAGCTCCCGATCGAGATCCAACGGCTGAGATTCATCCCGACTTAAACTAAGAATCAGAAGGCTTCTTTCTATGCATGATCTGATGGCCCAGATTCAATCCAAAGGATTGATCCAATGGCTACCATGAAATTCCTGACTTGATCTGGGTTATTTTAAAGGGTTTTTAAGCAATTTTTGGATCCGTTTGGATGCTGATCTGAAGGCCAGAATTCATCCAGAATCTTAATTTGAGTTATGTTAAGAGTTTTAAACCTAATTTAGTTAGGATTTCTTCCAAAAATCCACCTCTTAGCCTATAAAAAGGTCTGCTATTGCCGAAGAAAAAAAGGAGGGAGACAGTAAAAAAAAAGACAGAGAGAGAAGAGAGAGGCAGAAAGAGAAGAGAGAGACAGAAAGAGAAGAAAAATTTTTAAGAGAAAGAAAAGGAAGGACTTTTAATTTTTTTTCTTTTCTTCTTCGACAATCAAGACATCGATCAAGGAGCTTCTCTTCTTCTTCACCAAGTTTTCCATACCAAGAGCGATGGACAATCAATTTCAGCAATCAAATAGTTTAATTTCTTTATGCTTTTTATTTTATTTGCTATTTTTGAACTTGTTATTATGAACTAAATTTTCTTTTACTAAGGCTAAGGTGTAGCCACTCTTTTGATGCAATATTCAGTATGATTTATTTTTAATTTTAAATTTTATTCATGAGGAGTATATAAATCTGATCTTAATGCTTTTAGATTACTGGCCATCTTCTAATTGATCTGATGAACATAGATGTTACGGACCAAGTACATCTATGTTAATTGCTTCTTGATTATATACCTTGTATTATGAATCAAATTAGAATTCATATGCATGCAGGAAATTTTAGTGCGCTTTGGATGCAGCGTATTTTAATTAGAGGGATTTCACAAAACTTAATGCATTAATATTTATTTAAATTACACCTGGACCAAAGGATAATTAATAAATATTGATAGTTTTGCTATGCCTGGACCAAAGGATAGTGAATAAATTAGGAGACTCCACCGTCACATGAAATAAAATTAATCTAAAAATCTGAATATTGTATTGACTGAGTTGGTGAACCGATTGCCTTAGTAATCCATTGCTCTTAAGTTTAAAACCCTAATAATTTACACTCTCTCTATTTAATTAAAAATTTTTAATTATTTTTTTATTTTATTCTTTAATTTCTTATTCTCATAAATCGATCTTCTAAATAAAGCATAGGAAAGAGCTTTTCAGTACTTATTTTTCAATCCTCTAGGGATGATACTCTACTCATTCACTTTATTACTTGATCGACTGGTGCACTTGCCATAGCTATAAATTAGCACGCATCAAGTTTTTGGCACCGTTGCCGGGATTGTGTCTAAAATAATATTAAAATTTTGATCCTAGCTTTACTTTAGAAATTTTATTTTTAATTTTTATTATTATTTAATTTTTAAAAAAAATTTTTTCAGTGCATGACACGTACTGGACATAGTAACTTACTACCTTTAGATCCAGAAATTGAAAGGACCATTAGAAGACTACAACAAGAAAGAAACATGGCAGCTGAAGATCCTAACGACATCAATCTAGGATTGGATATGGCGACTGAAGGACAGCATGAAGCTATTCGACCAGTACATCATCCATTAAATGATTACATCACACCATCTATAGCCGATGCAGCTTCGAGCATCAGGAGACCGCCTGTACGAGCAAACAACTTCGAAATAAAATCGACGATGATCCAGATGATTCAATCAACTGTCCAATTCAGTGGACACATGCATGATGATCCGAATGCCCATATTTCTAATTTTCTTGAACTTTGTGATACTTTTAAAATTAATGGGGTGTCGGATGATGCTATTAGATTAAGGTTATTTCCTTTCTCTTTATGGGATAAAGCTAAAAGTTGGCTTCATTCTCTTCCTGCAGGTTCTATCACAACTTGGGATGTCCTAGCCCAAAAATTCTTAGCCAAGTACTTTCCACCTTCCAAGACTGCCAAGATGCGCAACGATATCACTTCTTTTATGCAGATGGACATGGAGACACTATATGAGGCTTGGGAGCATTTCAAGGAACTGCTGAGGAGATGTCCACATCATCAACTATCCGTATGGCTTCAGGTACAAACTTTCTATAATGGTTTATCTCCTACTAATCGTTCTATGATTGATGCAGCAGCAGGAGGAACCATTAATCAAAAAATGGAGGAAGAAGCCTTCGATCTGATCGATGAGATGGCATCAAATAGCTATCAATGGCAGACAGAATGCATGATGCCAAAAAGACTAGCAGCTGTGCAGGGAGTAGATTGCGTGCCAACCTTACTAGCTGAAATTGCAGCCCTTAGAGCCGAAGTCAACAACTTAAAGGGAAACAGCTATGCATGTTCAGAGCATTACTTGTGACCTATGTGGAGGAGGACACGATACGAGCAATTGCCAGACAGGTAATCCTTTTGCTAAAACAACTGATACAGCTAATTATATTGGTAATTTTTTTCAGGCCGCAACAAAACAATCCCTACTCCAACACATACAATCAAGGGTGGAGGCAGCACCCAAATTTCTCATGGAGCAATCAAAATGCAGCACAACAGCCACCCCCGGGATTCCAAGTACCTGAAAAGAAGTCCAACATGGAAGAGCTGATGGTCAAATTTATGCAAAACCAAGAAGCAACTATAAAAAATTTGGAAGCCAAACTTAGGACAGGACCAAACAGCAGCAATTCGAAACTTGGAGATGCAAATAGGTCAAATGGCTAAGATAATCTCCGAGAGACCTCAAGGGATCCTTGCCAAGCAATACGGAGACAAATCCAAGGGAGCAAGTCAATGCTATCACCCTAAGAAGTGGTACAAAGCTGGAGGAGCCACATCAGAAGAAAGAGACTGAAGAGCCAACTACAAATAAGGAACCATCAACTAAAATTCGTCAGTCACCAAAACAACCAGCAGATGGATGGTCTCCAGGTATACGATTTGCTGATCCAAATGTGAAGCCCTACGTGCCGCCACTACCATTCCCAGAGAGACAAATACAGCATCCAGATAAGAAATTTTCTAACTTTTTCAAAATTTTAAAGAATTTACATATTAATATTCCTTTTGTAGATGCTATTACTCAAATGCCCAGGTATGCCAAGTTTCTCAAAGAAATCTTAACAAATAAGAAAAAGCTGAAGGAGCATGAGAGAATAAATTTGAATGAAGAATGCTCAGCAATACTTCAAAATAAATTACCACAGAAGCTAAAAGATCCAGGGAGTTTTACTATCCCCTTGCATTATTGGTGATTGTAGTTTTGATAAAGTTTTATGTGATTTAGGAGCAAGCATTAATCTCATGCCTTTTTCTATTTTCAGGAAAGCTGGGTCTAGGAGAACCAAAGCCTACCACTATTACTCTTCAATTAGCCGATAGATCCATTAAATATCCAAGAGGTATAGTGGAGGATGTCTTGGTAAAGGTAAACAAGTTTATTTTTCCTGTTGATTTTATTGTTCTTGATATGGAAAGAAGATTATGATGTACCCCTTATTTTAGGGAGACCCTTTTTAGCTACTGGAGGAGCTTTAATAGATGTTCAACAAGAAAAATTAATTCTTAGAGTCCAAGATGAACAAGTTACTTTTAATGTTTTCAAAGATACTAAACATCCTGATGATAATCAAACTTATTTTCTAATTGATATTATTGACAATCCATTATATGAGAATTCTGTAGAAAATAGGTTTGAGACTATAAAAGCGAGCAATGTCAAATTGAAAGAGGACTCGATCAAACATGAAAGTATTCCAATTGAAGTGGCACCAGATTGATCCACTTTAGAACTCAAAGAAAGTCAAGCTGAAGACTATAAATCAGAACTACTAGATAGGTTGTTTCTTTTCTTTTTAGTTTTGATCATTTTTTTTTTCTTTTATTTTTTAGTAATTTATTGTTGCTCTTTTACTGCTTCTGGTGTGTATTTTCAATTTTGCAGAAAAAAATCAATGAGAGCTCAAGCAAAATTTCAAAGCTCCAAAGAACCAGACTGAACCAAATCAGGTGTATTCCTTCCTATCCTTTATTGCATCCTTTATTTTTCTTTCTCCATTAAGACAATGTAGAATAAGTTGGGGATAAATTAAAAAAAAAAAAAATCATGTGTCAAGAAGAAAATCTTGAGCAAGATAAACTGGATAAGTGATAAAAGATAGAATTATTTGCTAATGAATGTAATGAGTTAAAGAAGTAGATTAGTTGGTCAACTTTTAGCAGCCTACTTAGGTCATTAAAAGACTATTAGCACTTTCTAATTGCACATGCACACTAACAAGGCAAAGTAGGTATTGATTATAAGGCCAACTGAGGATTCAATTATCACTAAAAATTGATAATTAATATACATTCTAATCAAAGAAACTTGAATTTAAGGAAAGAGCTACCTGCCTAAAAATAAAGTGCAAAAGATAGAGTATATGTGGATTGCCCAAAGCCTAGTAACTGGGTCTCTGCACCTAGGTCAAGTGTGAAAATTCACGTAAAATGGTGAAGGAAAGGCCAGGATGCTCAGCACAAAAAAAAAAAAAAAAAAAAAAGGCAGTGTGAAAGCTACCTTAATTCATGAGTATAAAATTGAGAATGTATAGAAAATTGACCAAAATAGGTGATAAGAGAGGATACTTTTGTTCTTTTAATTTAATACTGAAATGCTAAAGTTAGTCATCACGAACACAAGTGCTATAGATCTTTGATGTACTCTAAGAAAGTTTTTAATTGTATTGACTGAAAAATTTGCTTCTGAAGCTCAATGCTTAGTTAGCAGTATTTTCTAAACTTTTTGACCTTTAATCCTAGATTTTATCTTTGTGATGGATAATCTTATTGAAACATGGTATTAAATAAAACATTGCTAAGGGACTAGCAATGACTAAGTTGGGGGTGTGATAAGTGGTAAAAATATACTAATAAAAGTATTAAATTATAAAATAAATTAATCTATTTTTTAGAAATTGATACTTTTATTAATCTTATGTAGGAAAGAAGGCCACCAATGTGAAGATCTTATTTTTTCTGGTTCAGATGAAATAAATTTCAGGCAAAACGGACTTCAAACGAGCCCAAAATTGAATTTCAAAAAAAAAAATCGATTTCGGTTCAAACCGGTTCAGAAAAACGGCTCAGCAGGGCCCGATCGACCACACAGCAGACCGACCCGCGATGCAACGCTGACGTCAGGATGACGTCAGCATTTTTTGCGGTGCACGGTGGACCATTTGGAGGGCAATTTCGGGAATTTCACAGGAAGAAGCATGCTCCGATTGGCTGAAGAATGCGGCGGTCCATGCAACACCGGGCTCGCGCATGGTCTATAGAGGGTAATTTTGGAATTTTATCTGATCCAATGGGCGGCCTTTCACTGAAATTTGATCGGAATGGCCGAAATGAAGGCGCTAACGAACGGCATCCATGCAGCTCCCGATCGAGATCCAACGGTTGAGATTCATCCCGACGTTAAACTAAGATCAGAAGGCTTCTCTATGCGCGATCTGACGGCCCAGATTCAATCCAAGGTTGATCCAATGGCTGGCATGAAATCCGACTTGATCTGGGTTATTTTAAAAGATTTTTAAGTGATTTTTGGACCGTTTGATCAACATCTAAGGCAGAATTATCCAGATCTTAATTTGAGTTATTTTAAGAGTCTTAAACCTAATTTTTAGGATTTTTATGGAAAATCAAACCTCTTAGCCTATAAAAAGGTCCGCTGTTATCGAAGAAAAAAAGGAGGGAGACAGTAAAAAAAAAGAGACAGAGAGAGAAGGGAGAGGCAGAAAGAGAAGAGAGAGATAGAAAGAGAAGAGAAGATTTTTGAGAGAAAGAAAAGGAAGGACTTTTAATTTTTTTTCTTTTCTTCTTCGACAATCAAGACATCGATCAAGGAGCTTCTCTTCTTCTTCACCAAGTTCTCCACACCAAGAGCAACGGACAATCAATTTCAGCAATCAAACAGTCTAATTTCTTTATGCTTTTTATTTTATTTGCTATTTTTGAACTTGTTATCATGAACTAAATTTTCTTTTACTAAGGCTAAGGTGTAGCCACTCTTTTGATGCAATATTCAGTATGATTTATTTTTAATTTTAAATTTTATTCATGAGGAGTATATAAATCTGATCTTAATGCTTTTAGATTACTGGCCATCTTCTAATTGATCTGATGAACATAGATGTTACGGACCAAGTACATCTATGTTATTGCTTCTTGATTATATACCTTGTATTATGAATCAAATTAGAATTCATATGCATGCAGAAATTTTAGTGCGCTTTGGATGCAGCGTATTTTAATTAGAGGGTTTCACAAAACTTAATGCATTAATATTTATTTAAATTACACCTAGACCAAAGGATAATTAATAAATATTGATAGTTTTGCTATGCCTGGACCAAAGGATAGTGAATAAATTAGGAGACTCCACCATCACATGAAATAAAATTAATCTAATAACCAAAATATTGTACTAACCAAATTAGTAAACTCGATTGCCTTAGTAATACATTGCTCTTAAGTTTAAAACCCTAATAATTACACTCTCTCTATTTCTTTAAAATTTTTAATTATTTTTTTATTTTATTCTTTAATTTCTTATTCTCATAAATCGATCTTCTAAATAAAGCATAGGAAAGAGCTTTTCAATACTTATTTTTTAATCCTCTAGGGATGATACTCTACTCATTTACTTTATTACTTGATCGACTGGTGCACTTGCCATAGCTATAGATTAGCATGCATCAATATAAATCATATCATTTTTAATTTTTTAATTTTAGATCTAATCACAACTAATGTGACATCTAAAATTATTTAATATTAGATCATAAATAAAAATTAAATTAGATTTAAAATAGATCTGAAGAACTGCTAATGCAGCTCTGATACCAGTTAAAGAAAAATCTGATTTTCCATCATAGGATCGTCCAGATCTAATCAAATATGAGGTGGATTTTTCTACAAAAATCTCTATGATATGATTAGATCTAAAAGTTCTCAGATTTGATTCTGATAATCTAATATTAAAAATTAAATTAAATTAGATTTAATTTTAAGTACCTTGTTGGGTAATCTGATTATCCTATGATGATCCTTTTGATTCTTGATATTCTGGAAGGAGCCACACATGCACCTGGCCTCTACCAGTATCCACTTGGGTAGAATCTGAATGTTTTTTCCTCATGAATCTCTTTTCCAAAGATTAGATCTAAATCTGATCTATAGTTTCTTCAAAACTATTTCTGAAGGCAGCCCATCAATCTCACGAATACCATCGCATAGATCTTGAATCTTGTGCCAAAAATCTTGAACCTTCAATTTAGATTTGTGCCTAACTTTCTAGGCTTATAGAAGAGAGGGAGAGAGGGGGTGTGGGATATGGTATGGATGACAACACCTCTACATGAAAAATAAAATCATGCGATGCTCTCTTTAGCATGAGAAGGTTTCTCAAACCCAATGCCATTTAGAGTCTTTCTTTGACCAAATCACTTATTATTTGATCAAAGGGACTCTAGGACTTATTCTCCACATGAAAACCTAGATCTCATCTAGTTTTTCCACCAAAATTCAATCTAGAAGTGGGCAACATGAATAGATAAGGAAGAGTCCATTGCGCCTAGGACTCTTCCTTTAAGAGTTTGATTTAAATCAAACTCTATCAAAACTTAACCAAACCATCATCATAAATCACAAAATTTGGCACAACCATAGTATAAATCAAGTCCTATGACATATCAAAAAATCAAATCAAAAGGATTTCTATAGAATTTTCTAGAAGCATTTGATCAGGTGACTCTTAATTCTCTCAAATAGGTCAACTTTTATCCATAGTCCAATTACACTAGGAAAGGATTTAATTTCTATAATTAATCTGATCTGGACTAATTCTAGTTAGATGAAAATAAACTCATTCAAAACATAGAAATGAGTCAAATCAAATTTGACTCAGTTGTGATGAATCAAAAAGATTACAAAAGGAGAAAGCCTGGCACAATCGTGTGCTAGCATGATTACGTTGAACTTGATTTGATCTAATCCAAATCAATCAAACTGGGTTAGCTTAATTGATGACATTCAAATCAAAATCTTTATTTGTGTGACCTAGTTAGATTTAGTTCTGTATGGTAATGAGACATGTCGCGATTGAAGAAAAAACCCTATTTTTCGGATCAAGTTCGTTCAGATCTGATTTGATCAAGATGGATATTTCAAAAATTTTTCTCTTAGATCTAAATTAGATCTGAGACTCTTCAAATCTAATTTTATCAATATAATAAAATAAAGATAAAAATAAATTAAATTATACCTTGTTATGGATAATCTTATTATCCTGTGATGATCTCGATGTTTGCCTGAGGTTCTGGATGTAGCCACGTAAGCGCCTGGCCTCTACCAATATCGACTCGAGCAGGATCTAGAGATCTTCTCCTTCTTAATCTGTACTTTAAAGATTAGATCTGGATCTGATCTTGAAGGTCTTCAAAATACCTTTTGAAGATCGGATGTTGTCTCTTGCAGCAGTGTTGTCTTCTTCTTTCTTATTGCCTTTCTCTTGCTTGGATCACACCAAACTCAAGCCCAAAGCTTCTTAGGCATGGAGAGGAGAGAGAGGATCTAAAGGTGGAATGGAGAGAGAGAGGAAGAGAAGCCTTGTGGTGTGGGACAATGGTAGAGAATCTAAATCCTAGGCACAGATAGGATTTATATAGACTCTACTGCGCCATGGAGTGCCACATCATTCCGGCCAATCATGGCTCTTTATGTAATCAGATCTAAATTTGATTAATGGAATGACATCATCTGATCTAATTAGATTAGTGTCCCTCACAAACCTCCTTAGGTAGTGCCAAGACTGGTCAAAGAAGACTCTTTGGTGCCACCTTAGTATGAAGCAATAAGCAACTGGAGTCCCATCTATATAGGACTCCAATCCTTATCCACTTTGGGCGCACACCTCCCTAGGCATGCACCCCTTGCCTTTCTATTGTTTAGTAGGGGAACAAGGGTCAAAGCTCTCTCTTATGGGTGCATGACACATGGGCAGATGTCTAAGTGTCAAAGGTCAATATTTGACCAAAGTCTAAAAACAAGATTTAGCAGATGACGGAAAATGGTAGGTGCTGTCTTAAATTTATCTCATAAATTAAGATAACCCTTTTCTGACCTAAACAAGCTCTAGTCAGACCAAGTAAAGGTTCCTGAGTGAGCCCAAATACATTTGGCTTAGTTGAGATAACTTTTAATGATTGTTGAAGGAGAATATCAGGCTCAATCGTGTGCTAGCATGATTTTCTTGAACCTAATTGAATCTTATTCAAATCAATTGAACTGGGTTAGTCCAATTGATAATATCCAGATCCAAATCCTTATTTGTGTGATCCAATTAGGTTCAGTTTCATATGATAATAGGATATGTCATGATCTCTATCATCGACATCATCAAAACATCTTTCGATGGATCAGAACTTTTTTTATTCAGACAACTAGTATGATCGATCATCCAAATCATTCTAATTGCTCCCAAAATCTACTAGTGACACCTAGCAGCATATGGTGGCAATCCATCAGAATTAAAAATGAACCTCTCGATGCAGTTACCTGTGTGATTAAGTTTCTCCATCTTGAGCCTCGATCAGATTAGATTAAGGTGATCTCGTCAAATCCTAATTTTCATCATATGAATTAATCATTCAATTCAAGTCTAATATGAAAATCCTAATAGAAACTCTTTCTATTATTTCATTCTGCCATGGCCATGGGCTTATGGACTTGATTCTCATGATCATCATAGGACTGCTCCTCATCTACCGAGGTAGATAGATCTCCTATTGGTACAATCCAATTCCTACAATGAACATGCTATAGCCAACATACAACTTAGGATTCCGAATGGCTAGGAGACCGAGTTATAGTGTAGTCAAACTATAACACCCTTAAGGTGAACTGTCGATGCACCTCAGGTCAAAGAATCAGACACACCATTGCATCTTCGAGCCAGTCATTGATGAGAAGGTAGACATCTTGATGACTGCTCGAGGTGGTCACGCTTAGTGCCCTCATTCTCTAACGAATATCTATACTCTCACTCTGATGTTTCTACATCATAGACTCAAGACTCATCTATCCTAAAGAAGTGATCGTACACCAACCTTCCGGATCAATCACCATCCTCATGATGATCCTATGATAGGAAGCATTTTATGAGTTAATAATAAAAATTCATGTCTTAAATTTTTAACACTTGAAAATATGAACTATCATTAACTCAAGGGATGTATCACAAACACTTTCAAATATACATTATGATAGAAAATAATTTATTTTATTATTTATAGTTAAAATTATAATTTTGCACTTAGATGTGTATTACAAGTGTTAGCCAATTCTGACTTCTAGGGCACACATATCTAACAAACTCCCACTTGACCTAAAGCCAATTGGCTACAAATCTAAGTCCCATCTTCTCAAGGTGGGTTTTGATCTTCTATTAGCCCAACGGCTTTGTGAGTGGGTCTGCCATATTGTTTGCAAAGTTTACTCTCTTGACCTCGACATAATCCTTCTCGAGGTAATCATGGATGAGGTGGTATTGCCGCTCGATGTGCTTGGATTTTTGGTAAGACCTCGACTCCTTAGCAAGGGCTATGGCATCATTGTTGTTGCAGTACAGAGGAATGGCATCTGATGGCATCACTTCAATTTTTGTGGTGAATTTCTTGTACCAAAATGCCTCCTTCGCAGCTTCTAACACAGCGATGTATTCTACTTTTATGGTAAAAACTGCAATCACTATCTACTTGAAACTTTTTCAACTGACAGCACCATCATTACACATAAATAGACTCCCAGATGTCGACTTTCGATCATCTATATCGAATATAAAATCTGAGTTTATATACCCATGGACTTGGAGTTCTCCATTACCAAAAACCAACAACATATTCTTAGTTCTTTTCAAGTACTTAAGGATACATTTCATAGAAGTCTAGTGTTCTTCACCTAGATTTGACTAATATCTACTCGTGACACTCACAGCATGGTCTATATTAGGTCGTGTACATAACATAGCATACATGAGGCTCCCTATTACTGAAGCATAAGGGATCTTGCTCATGCATTCTATCTTCTCAGGTGTGCTAGGGCATATCTTCTTGGAGAGATGAATACCATGTCTGAAGGGTACCAAATCCCTCTTGGAGTTTTTCATGCTAAACCTTTTTAGCACTTCCTCTATGTACATCTTTTGTGAAAGACCTAGCATCCTATTCGGTCTATCTCTATAGACCTTAATTCCTAGAATGAAGGATGCTTCTTCTAGGTCTTTCATGAAGAATTCTTTAGATAATCATATTTTAACTATGGTCAACATGAAAATATCATTCCCAATAAGGAGGATATCGTTCACGTATAGTACGAGGAAGATAATTATGCTCCCACTGACCTTTTTGAAGACACATGGTTTCTCCTCATTTTTGATGAAATCAAATAATTTGATCACATCATTAAATCAAGTATTCTAGCTTCGAGATGCTTGCTTAAGTCCATATATGGATCTTTGTAGATTGCATACTTTGTGATCAGCATCACTGGATGTGAAACCTAGTGACTGTTCCATATAAATATCTTCCTCAAGGAATCCATTTAAGAATATCGTTTTCAGGTCCATTTGACATATTTCATAATCAAAATAGGCTGCAATAGTAAGTAATGTATGGATGGACTTTAGCATAGCTACTGGCAAAAAGGTATCCTGATAGTCAATGCCTTCATGCTGACTATATCCTTTTACCACTAATCTAGCTTTGAATGTCTCCATATTTCCATCTACACCAATCTTTCTCTTATAGATTCATTTACACCCAATAGATACTATACCTTCTGATGGATCTACTAAGGTCCAGACTTAGTTTGAGTGCATCGAGTCAATTTCTGACTTCATTGCCTCTAACCATTTCTTGGAGTCGATATCTGATATCATCTCGTCATAGGTTTTGGGGTCATCACCATGAACCGCATTACCTACGACAAACATTTCCTCTATTTTTTTTGAGATAGTACCTAAGTACCTCTCAGGAGGATGAAAAATTCTTTCTGATCTATGAGGTGGAGGAGGTAGTGATTGTATTGGCTCAACCTGATTTGATTCCACAGGATCCTTAGCTCGTTGCTCTTGTGAGACTTTCTTCTTGAGCTTGATCTACTTTCCAATGTCACTATCTTGAATAAACTATTTTTCAAGAAAGATGGCATGCTGACTCATAATCACATTATGGTCTTCTGGAAATAATATCCTAATTACTCTTTAGGATATCCTATAAATTGAGCTCTAAAGGACCTAAAATCTAACTTATCCACTTGTTATCTTTTGACATGTGCCAGATAACCCTAAATTCTGAGATAACTCAGACTTGGTTTCTTACCATGCCATATCTCATACGGTGTAGTAGGAACGGTTTTAGAGAAAATCCTATTCAGTAAATATATAGCAGTTAACAGACTATATCTCCAACGAAAATCAGGAAGGTCTGTGAAGCTCATCATGGATCAGATCATATCTAATAGGATCCGATTCCTTCGTTCTGAAATTCCATTGAGTTGAGGTATTTCAGGTGGAGTCCATTGTGAGATTATGCCATTTTACTTGAGATAGTCAAGAAATTTTCGACTGAGGTATTCACCTCCTCGATCTGATCGAAGAACCTTAATGGGTTTTCCAATTTACTTTTCTACTTCATATCAGAATTTCTTAAACTTTTCCAAAGATTCAGACTTGTGTCTCATAAGATACACGTACCCATACAGAGATAAATCATTGATAAAGATTATGAAGTAGATAAAGTAGTCTCTAGTCGGTACATCAAATGGACCGCACACATTAGTATATACTAGGGTAAGTAGATCTATAGCCCTTTCCCCATGTCGCACAAAAGGAAGCTTTGTCATTTTGCCATGAAGACATGATTCATAAATTGGATATGACTCAAAAGTCAATGGACTCAATAGCCTGATTTTCTCTAATTTGTTTACCCTATCTTCTGCTATATGACCTAGCCTTAGGTGCCATAGATACCTATTGTTTGGACTATCCCTAGGTCATTTTGATCTTATGGCATTCATATTTTTCTCGATATTAAAGACAGATACATCAATATGTAACTGATAGAAATCGTTAATGAGGAAACCACTTATAATTTTATTTCTTTCGTAAAGAATATTACGATGGTCCTTAAGAAAACTAATTACATAGCCTTCTTGTACTAAACATGAAACATAAATCAAATTTCTGCTTGTAGCAGGTATATAATAATAATCCCTAAGTACTAAATCTAAGTCAGACAGTAGTCGAAGAGGGTTGGTTCCCACGACCACAACAGCAACTTTTGCTCCATTTTTGATGCATAGGATCATCTCACCATCCCTCAGCCTCCTGCTATCCTCAAGACCATACATGGAAGTGCACAAATGAGCACTAGAACTAGAGTCAAGCATCCAACTGGATGTAAAAAAAATCGTAAGGTTAGATTCAATAATGAGCATACCTCCAGAAGGACATGTCTCCTTCTTATTCTTCAGGGTGGCTAGGTATATAGGATAGTTCTGCTTTCAGTGGCCGTCAGTATTACAATGAAAATACTTTTCTTTATCAGTGACCTTCTTCTTCAGCTCTGCCTTCTTTTTCTTTTCACCTTTCACCTTCTACCTTCTCACTGACTTCTTCTTCTTTTCAAAAGTCTTTCTCTTAAAAGAATTTTATTCTATAGCAAGTACTGAGCCTTTAGAATCTTTCATAGAAAGCTCAGCAGTAACCAGCATGTTCATAAGCTCGACCAGAGTACTCTAAAATTTATGCATATGGTAGTTCATGATGAACTGCCCATACGCATCAATCAAGGATTATAGAATTATATCATTTTGTAGATCCTAGTCTAAATTCACTTCGAGCTTGTCAAGCTCTTTCAAATCCTTGATCATCATCAGATAATGATCTTAGATTGATTGTCCATCATGTATTTTAGCCTTAAATAATCATTTAGTGATCTGATATTTGGCTGCACGACTCTGTTCACCAAACAACTCTTACAGATGAGCCAGCATTTGGCGGACAGTCTTGATATCTTCATGTTGGCACTGAAGCTCATCAGACATCGAGCCTAACATGTTGTATCTGACCTTGTTATCTACATCCGTCCATTTGTCAAGAGATGCTCTCTATTCAGTGAACGGACAGGCTAGTAAGGTGGAGGGATCCTAGTCTAATACATGAGTTAACTTTTCAGAATCCAAAATAATTTTAAAGTTTCAAAGATAATCCTTGTAATTGGATCTGGTCAGTCTATGGGTGTCTAGGATATGGGCTAGTGGATTGGATGCAGATATTTTTCTTTTCTTGTAGAGAGTCAAAGTTTTTAGTTAGATTTTGTAATTAAGACGAACAATTTATTTAAGGATTTGATTTTTAAATAAATTAGCTCCCACTATTTTTTTGGATCCCTACACTCCTTCTGTAGAGATGCAAAAATCTTCATAATTAATGATTTCTAATGGGTGGTGCAGTCCCACCAACTGACTCATCACCTCACCTAATAGTTATTGGTGATGGGTTAGCCAATGAGTGAACAACTCTTGTCGAATGATTCTCTAATCATGGTGCACCCAGGCTTGGTCTCTAATTCATGAATCTCACCATGCTCGAAATATTGATCCACTCTTTAGTTAAGTCAGATCCACCATTTGTACAGATTGGATTTCTAATTGGGTCTCTCATCGTATCTGAAATATTAAGCCCAATCCATCCTCCAGCCCGTATCATCCAATGCCTAATAGACATGGTTGCATCTTTTCAGTATAACTGAACCACTATGATCAGTCGAGAATAATCAACCCCGAGAAGGGCCCGCACATCTACAATGGTGGAAGATCTTAGACTTAATATTTTCTTAGCAAGATTTGATTTTGGTCTCTTTAAACTTGACTTGACATAGTCATAACCATTATGACTAACCTAGTGGCATGAGTTAGCTCGGATTATTAGCCACCTCAGCTCAGGACTGAGCCGATAAATATGGCTTGGTAAGTGAGACCGGTGGAAGGGATATGCTATTAACTCGACAAGAATGCATTCGAGTCGAATAGCTCTCAATTAAAAATTAGTCGATCGTATCTGCCAAACTTATCTTAGACACCAAATTATTGAACCAGAATCAATCAGATTGACAAATAATCCAGACTCTAACCATTGAACCTGATTAGGTCTTAACTTGATCGATCACTCATGTGACTCGACCTTAACCCAGACTTAATCCTATTAGGCTGGTCAATTTAAGCACTCTTAATTCCATCTAACCGACTTTTGATTCGGTTTGATCAACCGCTAGATCTAATTGAGTTACCCAAGTCCGAACCAAATTTTATGAATATATCTTAGATCTGAAAATTATTAATTTTATACCTAACATATTTCATAATCTTAATTCTTAATTAAGTTTAGGGTTCATAAATAAAACATGTAAATAAAATTCTAAGATTTCAAGATCTAGAATTTTACAGAAAATAAGTTTTTTTTTTTTTTATTTCTGATTAAGAACGAATGCACAATACCCCTACACATCATAAGAACACCCCATCGAATGGGAAGAGAGGGTGTTTAAATCCTACTTCATTCTTATGATCGGACGGTCAAGGGAAACGCCTTAATCAGAAATATGATGAATCTACAAAACTAATTAGATCTACATATATATCACATATATAAATTTGATCTAACTTAAAAATATATTTTGGATACAACTCATGTATCATATCATGCATATTTTCAGATCTAAATTATCTCATAAATATCTAAAAAATAATATTTAAATTTGATTACATCAAATTAAATTTATTTAAGACAACTTTGTAGAACTATTCTACAACTAGTCTAAACATACATCTATCATATCTCATATGAACAAAATTAAATAAATTTATTTTTTTATTTTTAGATCTAATTATAAAATTTATAATATCAAAAAATAATAAATAAATAAATCTAAAATCATAATTAATTAAATTGAAACTATGATCATCCTAGACTACACAGAATAATTCTATTCCTAGTCTAGTCATGCATCTCATACATCTTAGATCTAGATTATTTATTTTTCTTAATTTTTGATTTTAGATCTAATCATATCTAATATGATATCTAAAATCATCTAATTATTATATTAAAATTATATTAAAATAAGATCTAAATAATTATGGAACCTGGCTCTGATACTAGTTGAAGGAAAAATCTTATTTTTTGGATCAAATTTGTTTAGATCTGATTTGATCAAGAGAGAAATTTTAAAAATTTTTCTCTTAGATCTAAATTAAATTTGAGACTCTTCAGATATAATTTTATCGATTTAATAAAATAAAAATAAGAATAAATTAAATTAAATCTAATTTAATTGTACCTTATTATGGGTAATCTTATTATCCTATGATGATCTTGATGTTTGCCTGTGGTTTTAGATGTAACCATGCAAGCACCTAGCCTCTACCGGTATCCACTCTAGCAGGATCTAGAGATCTTCTTCTTCTCAATCTATACTCCAAAGATCAGATCTGGATCTGATCTTGATGGTCTTCAAAACACCTTTTGAAGATCGGGTGTTGTCTCTTACAGTAGTGCTGCCTTCTTCTTTCTTGCCGCCTTTCTCTTGCTTGGATCACACCAAACTCGAGCCCAAAGCTTCTTGGGCATGGAGAGGAGAGAGAGGATTTGAAGGTGGCATAGAGAGGGAGGGAGACAAGCCTTGTGGCATGGGCCAAGGGTAGAGAATCTAAATCCTAGGCGCAGACAGGGCTTATATATACCCTGCTGCGCCTTGCAATGCCACATCATCCTGACCAATCATGGCTCTTTATACAATTAGATCTAAATCTGATTGATGAGATGACATCATCTGATCTAATTAGATTAGAGTCCCTCACAAACCTCCTTAGGTGGTGCCAAGACTGATCAAAGAAGACTCTTTGGTGCCACCTTAGTATGAAGCAATAAGCAACTAGAGTCCCATCTATATGGGACTCCAATCCTTATCCACTTTAGGCACATGCCTCCCTAGGCGTGCACCCCTTGCCTTTCTAATATTTATTAGGAGGACAAGGGTCAAAGCTCTCTCCTATGGATACATGACACATGGGTAGATGTCTAAGTGTCAAAGGTCAACATTTGACCAAAGTCCAAAGATAAGATTTAGTAGGTGATGAAAAATGGCAGGTGTTGTCTCAAATTAATCTCATAAATTAAGACAACCCTTTTTTAATCTGGACAAGCTTTAGTCATATCAAGTAAAGGTTCCTGAGTGAGCTCAAACATATTTTGCTCAGTCAAGATAACTTTTAATGACTGTTGAAGGAGAATATCAGGCTCAATGGTGTGCTAGCATGATTTCCTTGAACCTAATTAAATCTTATTCAAATCAATTGAATTGGATTAGTCCGATTGATGATATCCAATCCAAACCCTTATTTGTGTGATCCAGTTAGGTTCAGTTCCGTATGGTAATGGGATATGTCATGATCTCTATCATCGACATCATCGAAACACCTTTCGATGGATCAGAACTTTTTTGATTCAAACAACTAGTATGATCGATCATCTAAATCATTCTAATTGCTTCCAAAATCCACTAGTGACACCTAGCAACATATGGTGGCAACCCATCAGAACTAAAAATGAATCTCTTGATGCAATTACCTGTGTGATTAAGTTCCTCCATCTTAAGCCCCGATCTGATTAGGGTTAAGGTGATCTCGTCAAACCCTAATTTTCATCATATGAATTAATCATTCGATTCAAGTCCAATGTGAAAATCCTAATAGAAACTCTTTCTATTATTTCACTCTGCCATGGCCATGGGCTTATGGACTTGATTCTCATGATCATCATAGGGCTGCTCCTCATCTACCAAGGTAGATAGATCCTCTATTGGTGCAATCCAATTTCTACAATGAACATGCTATAGCTAACATAAACCTCAGGATTCTGAATGGCTAGGATTGAGTTATGCTGTAGTGAAACTATAACACTCTTAAGATGAACTACCAATGCACCTCAGATCAAAGAACCAGACACACCACTACAGCTTTGAGCCAGTCATTGACGAGAGTGTAGACTTCTTGGTGATTGCTCGAGATGGTCATGCTCAGTGCCCTCATTCTCTAATGAGTATCTGTACTCTCATTCCGATGTCTATACACCATAGACTCAAGATTCATCTACTCTAAAGAAGCGATCGTACACCAACCTTCCGGATCAATCACCATCCTCATGATGATCCTACGATCGAAAGCATTTTATGAGTTAATAATAAAAATTCATGTCTTAAATTTTCAACTCTTGAAAATATGAACTATCATTAACTCAAAGGACGTATCAAAAATACTTTCAAACACACACTATGATAGAAAATAATCCATTTTATTATTTATAGTCAAAATTATAATTTTGCCCTTAGATATGTATTACAACTGTTAGGCAATTCTGGCTTCTAGGGCACACATATCTAATAGCGATCTCTATCATCGACATCATCGAAATCCCTTTTGATGGACCAAAACTTTTTTGATTCATATAATTAGAATGATTGATCATGAAAATCATTCTAATTGCTCCCAAAATCCACTAGTGATACCTAGCAGTATGTGGTGGTAACCTTTCAGAATTGAAAGTGAACCTCTCGGTGTAGCTACCTATGTGATTAGATTTTTCTATCTTGAGCTTCGATAGGATTTGGATTAAGATGAACTCGTCAAACCCAACATCCATCATATGAATTAATCATTTAATTTGAGTCCGATGTGAAATCCTAATAGAAACTTTTTTGTATCATCTTCACTCTACCATGACCATGGGCTCAAGGACTCAATCTCATGATTATCATAGGGATACTCCTCATCTATTGAGAAAGATAGATCTCCTATTGGTGCAATCCAATTCCTTCAATGAACATGCTATAGCCAACATACACCTCAGGATTTCGAATGGTTAGGATACCTGGTTATGGTGTAGTCAAACTATAACACTCTCAAGATGAATTGCCGATGCACCTTAAGTCAAAGAACCAGACACATCACTGCAACATCAAGCCAGTCATTGACAAGAAGGTAGACTTCCTTATGACTACTTGAGGTGGTCATGCTTAGTGCCCTCATTCTCTAACGAGTATCTGTACTCTTCCTTCGATGTCTTCATATCATAGATTTAAGACACATCTATCCTAAGAAAGCGATCGTATACCAACCTTTTGGATCGATCACCATTCTCATGATGATTCTATGATTGAAAGCAGTTTATGAGTTAATTATGAAAATTCATGTCTTAAATTTTTAACTCTTGAAAATATGAATCGTTATTACCATTAACTCAAAGAATATATCACAGACACTTTAAATACACACTATGATAGAAAATAACCTTTTTATTAATTTATAATCAAAATTATAAAATTATCCTTAGAAGTGTATTACAAGTATTTTGCCAATCTGGCTTCTAGGGCACACATCTAACATGTCTCTCCCTAGTTTGGCAAGAAGAGATTGCTTAAGGATGCTCCTTCTTCTATTCACAACTAGAAGAAGAAATTTTTCTTTGTTTCATGTTTCTCCTTAGAATTACGACTTTCTTCCTAGGGGGATATTAGGGATTTGGCCCGTCGAGCTCTCAAACTTGAGAAAGAAGATCGAGACTCAGCTAACAGACTGAAGAACTACCGAGCTCCTTTGATTTTTGGTCTTCTGGATGATCAAATTTTATTTAACCTTGATCTCAGCCCTCTTAATCCGACAGGTAGTCCCCCATAATCAGTCAATTGTGCATCATTTTTCTTTTGACTTTAACTACTTTTATTACAGAGATGACTTTGGAAGAACGCATTCGCTTATCTAAAGAGATCAAATCTCTCAAGAGGAAAGATAGTTCTATCAGAAAACCATCGAAGAAGGCTCGTGCTAAAGAGCCAACCTCGGTCGTGGTGATCCAAACCATGCCTATTCAAGAACTTGATATGGTAGAGCCAAGCCCAACCATGCTCGATGTAGCTGCACCTCCCATGCCTCCTGTGCAAGGGGAGGTTATGGAGAAGAAGAAGAAGAAGGATAAATATACCATCTCCAAGAAGGTCAAGAGAAAAATTGGGTGCTCTAATGGTGAGAGCTTCGACCAAGGGCAAGATTCTTTAGATGATCGGGAGGTCATCCAATCTCTAATGGAGGGTAGCATTCTTTCACATATCATCAACAAGATAATCCAGATGGAGAATGCAAAGAGGTTCGACAAGTCCTTCACTACTTACCTCGAGATAATTGATCCTCCCCAATCTTGATCAAATGTAGAGTGTACTTCTGAAGTTCTAACTTGGTTTCCTTCTGTTCTGCAGCTAGGGCACTACTTATTTGCCCATTTGAAAGCAGTAGATATTTACTAGGCCAAGGCTTCTAGAGCTCTCGAGGAGGCTTAGGTGGAGATCGAAAAGATTCAAACCGAGGTTGATTGTTTGAAGAAGGCCTCAAAGGTTCAATCTATGGAAGTTGAATGCCTTCGAGAAGCATTGCAAAAGGAAGAAGAAGTAGTGGCAGGGCTAAAGGCAGCTCTGACTCTTGCAAAAGAGAAGAGAAAGAAGATTGAAGAGGAGGTCGGTGCCAAGAAGGAGTGGGCGATCGGGGCCTTTAAGTCCTCTAAGGCTATGGAGGATATCAAGATCGCCTTTGTTAGGGACATTTTTTTAGAGGAATTTGAGATCTGCATAAGGAGAGTTGCAAAGAACTTTCCAGATGTGGACCTCAACCTTCTAACAGATGAACCTGATGAAAAAATGGGTCCCTCCAACATCGGTGCCGTCTCCCCTGCCGCTGATCCCACCCCTAAAGTTCTCGAGCCTGCTGGCATGGCTCCTAGATCTATTCTCAAACTTGGTGTCATGGAGAATGCACCAACCTCAATCACAATCGCACCACCCAAGGTTGAAAACTTTTGATAATTGTCCTTTTTTTTTCCTTCTGATGTATGCAAGTCATTTTGAGTAATGAAAATATGTTTCTTCTCTTTATACTTGTACTATGGTGTGTGTCATTCAGAATCCTTCTAGTGATTGAATCTATGACCCATCGTCTCCAACCGAGGCTGAGCCACTACCTTAGGGCATCCCTCTAATGTCCATAGTTAGAAACTTGAAAAAAGAAGTTCATCATTTAAAGAGGAAGTTGGAAAAGAAGGAAGATGAGCTTCAAAAATTGAAGAAAAATTGTTTAGGGTTGATGATTGAGGTTACTCATTTACACCAGGTGCATAAGAAAGATTTTATGGATTATATCAATAACAAATGCCATTTAACTGAAGAGTTGGAACGAGCGAAGAAGCTCTGCAGTGAGAAAGCTTGGACTTTGATCGCTAAGGCAAGCTCTCTAAAAATTGAGTTGAACGCTGCATAGGAGAAGATCCGAATACTCGAAGGGAGTTTGGCATGATCCAGCAACTAGATAGAGTATGAATAGGACTAGTCGAAAAGATTTTTTGAATTACAGGGCCAATTACAGGCAGCTGAAGACTCATATAATGATTATAGACGAGGTTGGCATGGTCAAGTTGTCGATCTTCTACATAAACTCCGAATGACTGATGGTGAGTTTGCTAGACTTCGACAGTAATTATTGGATAGAGCCCAAGTTGGTTCGAGTAGAGAATCACAAGAAATTCTTTCTTTGAGAGGCACCTTGAAGAGCATGTCCACCGTGCATGAAAAAGACAAAATCAAGCTGCATGAATTGAAGATTCAAATGGCATACCAGAAGGACATCGTGAAGGATGCTGAAGCCAAATCTGTAGTTCTAAAGAAGAGGCTAAGGGAGATAGAGGATGAGTCACGTAGATGGGAGAGGATGCTAAGGGAGAGTTTGGCAACTTGACAAAGACTCAAAGAGGAGGTTGAAGGTCTAAAACTCTCTCTTGCAATGGCTGGAGTTGACAGCTCGAAGTCTGACCCTGAATAGGACTCATCTCTCTTTTCTTTCTTTTTCTTTTCTCTCTCTTTTTTTTTAACTGGTCTCATGGACCTTTATCTTGTAATGAACTTTGACCTTAATGAAATGATGTTTTCTTTGGATCTCTTTTTGTTTTATGTGGATTTGATGCTCGATGATTTTCCTATTTTCTTCACTTCATCTTGCAGCAGTATGATTATTGACAAAATATTTTCTTTCTATCTTAAATAATTGGAGGTCTTTACCCATGTCAGGATGAGGTTCTCCTCTTGTTTCTGACACAGTTGACCTTTACCCTCGTTAGGGCGAGGTAGGTCAAAGGGGCACAAAAGGAGCTATTGTAGGGGCCTCTTCCTTCCTCTGGTCTTAAATAATCAGAGATCTTTATTCATATCAGGATGAGGTTCTCCTATTCTTAATATGGTTGGCCTTTTTTTTGTCCCTCCATCGGGACGAGATCCTCCTCTTGTTCCTGATGGGGTTGGTCTTTACCTTTGTTGAGACGAGGTCCTCCTCCTATCCTTAACAAAATCATAGGGGCATAAAAGGGACCACTCTAAGGGCCTCTCTCCTCCTCCTATCTTAAAAAATTAGAGGTCTTCATCCATGTCAGGACTAGGTTCTCATCATGGTTGGCTTTTTTCTTGTTCCCCCACTAGAATGAGGTCCTCCTGTTCCTGATGCTGTTGGCCTTTATCTTTATTAGGGCGAGGTTCTCTTCCTATCTCTAATAAGGTTATAGGAGCGCAAAAGGAATCATTGTAAGGGCCTCTTCCCTCCTCCTATCTTAAATAATTGGAGGTCTTCATCTATGTCAGGACGAGATTCTTCCTAACATGGTTGGTCTTTTTATTATCCCCCCATCAGGACGAGGTCCTTCTCCTATTCCTGATGAGGTTGGCTCTTATCTTAGTTGGGGTGAGGTCCTTCTCTTATCCCTAATAAGATCATAGGAGAACAAAAGGAACCATTTTAAGGGCCTCTTCCCTCCTCTTGTCTTAAATAACTAAAGGTCTTCATCCATATCAGGATGAGATTCTCCTCCTATTCCTGACATGATTGGTCTTTTTCTTATTCTCCCACCAGGATGAGGTCCTCCTCTTGTTCCTGACGGGATTGGCTTTTATCTTTGTTAGGGTGAGGTCCTCCTCCTATCCCTAACAAGATCTTAGGGATGCAAAAAGGACCATTGTAAGGGCCTCTCCTCTCCTCCTATCTTAAATAACTGAAGATCTTCATCCATATCAGGATGAGGTTCTCCTCCTATTTTCGATATGGTCGGTCACGTTTAGTGATGAAGTTCAGAAAGTCATTTTCTGTCATCACAATTTTACACCACGGACAAAGATGTTAAAGCAAAGAAACTTTATTAAGATAGAATCATTGATGATACATTCAAGATTTTTCGAGTTTCATGGTCATACAAGATTAGCTCCTTTGAGCTCTTTTAGATAATAAGTATCGAGCCAGACGACTTTCTTAATTTCATATGGATCTTCCCAATTTGGGGCAAATTTTTTTTTGATTTTAAGGTTGTGAGATGGCCACTCGCCGAAGCACCAAGTCCCCTACTTCGAATGCTTTGCCTTTAACCCTGAAATTGTAGTAGCGGGCCACTTTTTGCTTGTAGGCTGCCATCCAAATTTGAGCCTCTTCTCACTTTTTCTCTAATAAGTCAAGGTTAGCCCTAAGGTCTTGTGATTTGCATTGTTCATTGAAGGCCACAACCCATGCTGATGGTAGTTTGAGCTTTATCGAGATGACCACTTCTGTTTCAAATGCTAAGACAAATGGTGTCTCCCTAGTTGGCAACTTTGGATAGTTCGGTATGCTCAGAGTACGTGATAGAGTTCATCCACCCCTATTTCCTTTGCTCTTTTGAGTCTTGCTTTAATACCTTGCAGCAGGGTCCTGTTAGTTACCTCGACCTCACTGTTTGCCTATGGATAGGCTACTGATGTAAAATTATGAGAGATATTTAAGTCTTCACAGAACTCGATAAATTTTGTTTCAGCAAACTATCATCTATTATCTGTTATAAGGGTCCGAGGTAGGCCAAATCTATAAATAATTGACTTTCAGATGAAGTTCTACACCTTCACTTTTATGATTTTTGTCAGGGGTTCGACCTCTACCCATTTTGTGAAGTAATCAATTGCCACCAGGAGAAACTTCTACCATCTGGATGCCATGGGAAAGGGTTCAAGTATGTCCATTGTTTATTATGCAAATGGCTACAGGGTGCTTAGGGGGGTAAGCTTAGAGGTCGATTGCCTTTGAATACTCACATTCTTTTGACATCGATCACATTTTCTGGTATATTCTATATAATCATGGTACATTATCGACCAATAGTAGCCCTACCGAAGTAGTTTGTGAGATAGGGATCTAGCCCCTAAATGACTTTTGTAGATTTCTTCATGCACTTTTCATAATGCAAAATCGATCTCAGAAGGTCGGAGATATTTCAAGAGTGGTAAAGAATATGATCTTTTGTATAACTTGCCTTCGTATAGAATATACTGAAAGGCTTGATTTTTAAGTTTCTGAGCTTCTTTTGGATCATAAGGAAGAATTCCATTCTTGAGATAAGCAACTAGTGGATCGATCTAGCTGGACTCATGGTCGACCTGCATTACGAACTGTGGCTCCTTCGAATTTGGCTATTTCAGAACTTCAAAGAAAACCTCCTTAGGCAGTTTAGTTGGAGCAAATGTGGCCAATTTAGAGAGGAGATTAGCCCTAGCATTTTTTGCTCTCAAAATCTACTTAATGTCAAAACTACTAAAGATAGAAGTAAGATTCTTTACTTTCTTAAGATACCTCATCATGCTTTCCTCTCAGACTTCATAATTATCACTAACTTGTCCCACCATCAATTGGGAGTCACTGTAAGCTTGGACTCGATCTATTTCTAGCTCTTTGGCTATTCTCAACCCACAATCAGAGCCTTATACTCTATCCCATTGTTTGTTGCAAGAAACTCAAAATACAGTGCAAATTCAACAATAACTCCCTCCAGGTTAATCAAGATCAACCCAGCACCTGTGCCTGAAGCATTGGATGAACTATCCACATACAGCATCCAGAAGCCTTCAGGGAGGTTTGCTCTTTTTTCAGGAGGGCTTGGCTGCAGCCATGGAATACTAGTTTCATTCTACTCAAGTTCAGTCTCATTCATAATAGTACATTCTAGTATAAAATCTACCAATATTTGAGTTTTGATTGATGATCGAGACTGAAAGTTGATGTTAAACTCCATGAGATCAATTGCCCATTTTGCAATTCTTCTGGAAGCATCTATTTAATGGAGAACTACCTTGATTGGTTGGTCAGTAAGGAGAATTATAGTATGCCCTTAAAAGTAAGATCGGAGTCTTCGGGCTACAATCAGTAGAGCATAGGTTAGCTTTTCTAACTTCATGTACCTAGTCTCAGTATCCCTCAGGACCTAACTTATATAGTAGATCGACCATTGAACTTTTGCTTCTTCTTTGACTAAGATCACTGTAAGGGCTGCTGGGGAGACCTCTAGGTACAAAAATAGTTCTTCTCCAGGTTTGAGCTTTGCCAATAAGGAAGGTGAGCCAAGGTAGTTCTTGAGTTCTTCAAATGCATGTTGACATTCGATGGTCCAGTAGAAATTCTTTGGCTCTTTGAGAACTTGGAAGAAAGACATGCATCGTTCGACCGACCTTGAGATAAAGCGGCTCAGAGCTGCCACCTTCTCTATTAGGTGCTAAACATTCTTTATCGATTTCGGGGTAATCATCTCTTGAATGGCCTAAATCTTCTCCTGCTTTGCTTCGATTCTGTGCCTCGACACCATGAACCCCAAGAACTTTCTTGAAGTCATGCCGAAGGTGCACTTAGTCAGGTTCAACTTCATCTTGAAGGAAAAAACCTATTTTTCGAATCAGGTTCGTTCAGATCTGATTGGATTAGGAGGGATATTTTAAAAAATTTTTCTCTAAGATCCTAATTAGATCTAAGACTCCTTAGATATGATCTTATTGATCTGATAATAAAAATTAAAATTAAAATTAAATCTAATTTAATTATATCTTTATTTTAGGTAATCCAATTATCCTATGATGATCCCGATGTTTGCTTGAGGTTCTGGATGTAGCCATACAAGCACCTACCCTCTATCGGTATCCACTCAGACAAGATCCAAAGATCTTCTCTTTCTCAATCAATTCTTCAAAAATCAGATCTAGAACTGATCTTGAAGGTCTTCAAAACTGCTTTTAAAGAACAGTCATTGTCTCTTGTAGTAGTGTAGCCTTCTTCCTTTCCTAGCGCCTTTCACTTGCTTGGATCGCACCTTGTTCGTGCCTAAAAGCCCTTGGGCATGGAGAGGAGAGAGAAGGCCAAAGGGTGGCTTGGAGAAGGAGGGAGAGAGGCTATGTGGCAAGGGCTATAGGCAGAAGCATTTAATTCTAGATGCAGATAGGGTTTATATAGACCCTGCTGCACCATGCAGTGCCATATCATCCTGGCCAATCACGGCCTTTTGTGCAATTAGATCTAAATCTGATTAATTGGATGACATCATCTGATCCAATCAGATGAGAGACCCTCAAAACCCTCCTAAGGTGGCACCAAGATTGGGTCAAACAAGACTACTTGGTGCCACATAATTTAATCCCCTGAAGCAACCTGGAGTCTCATCTATATGGGACTCCATCTTTTATCCTCATGGGGCGCATGCCTCCCTAGTAATGACCCCTTTCTGTCTGCTTTTTAGCAGGGGGATAAGTCCCCAGGTACTCTTCTATGAGTGCATGACATATGGGTAGATGTCTAAGTATCTAGGGTCAACATTTGACCAATATCCGAAAATAGGAATTAGCAGGTCACTGGAAAAGGCAGGTGTTGTTTTAAATTTATCTCATAAATTAAGATAATTCTTTTCTAACCTAGACAAGCTCCAATCTAATCAAGTAAAGGTTCCTGAGCGAGCCCAAATATATTTGGCTCAGTCGAGATAGGCTTTAATGATTGTTAAAGAAGAATATTAGGCTCAATCGTGTGCTAGCACAATTTTCTTGAACCTAATTAAATCTTAATCAAATCAATTGAATTGGGCTAGTCCAATTGATGACATCCAGATCCAAACCATTGTTTGTGTGACTTAGTTAGGTTCAGTTCCATATGGTAATGGGATATGTCACAATCTCTATCATCGACATTATCGAAATACCTTCCGATAGATCAAAACTTTTCTGATTCAGACAACTAGTATGATCGATCATCTAAGTCATTCTAATTGCTTCCAAAATCTACCAGTGACACCTAGCAGCATATGGTGGCAACCCATCAGAGCTGAAAGCAAATCTCTTGGTGCAGTTATCTATGTGATTAAATTCTTTATCTTGAGCTCTGACCAGATTAGGGTTAAGGTGATCTCGTCAAACTCTAATTTTTGTCATATGAATTAATCATTCGATTCAAGTCCAATGTAAAAATCCTAATAGAAAATCTTTCTATTATTTCACTCTGCCATGGCCATGGGCTTATGAACTTGATTCTCATGATCATCATATGGCTGCTCCTCATCTACCGAGGTAGATAGATCCCCTATTAGTGCAATGCAATTACTACAGTGAACATGCTATAGGCAAAATACACCTCAAGATTTTGAATGACTAAGAGATCGAGTTATGGTGTAGTCAAACTATAACTCCTTCAAGATGAACTGCCAATGCACCTCAAATTGAAGAAACAGATACACCACTGCAGCTTCGAGCCAGTCATCGATGAGAAGATAGACTTTATTAAGATTGCTCGAGGTGGTCACACTCAGTAACCTCATTCTCTAATGAGTACCCATACTCTCACTCCGATGTCTTTACACCATAGACTTAAGACTCATCTCTCCTAAAGAAGCGATCATACATCAATCTTCCAAATCAATCACCATCCTTATGATGATCCTATGGTCGGAAGAATTTTATGAGTTAATAATGAAAATTCATGTCTTAAATACATATCTATAGTTAAAATACACACTATAATAGAAAATAACTCATTTTATTATTTATAGTTAAAATTATAATTTTGTCCTTAGAAGTGTATTACAAGTATCAGCCAATCTAGCTTCTAGGGCATACATATCTAACAAACTCCCACTTGACCTAAAGCCAATTGGCTATAAATCTAAGTCCCATCTTCTCAAGGTGGGCTTCGATCTTCTGCTGGACCAACGGCTTTGTCAATGGGTCTACCGCATTGTCTATAGAGTCGACTTTCTTGACCTCAACGTAACCTTTCTCATGATAATCGTGGATGAGGTGGTATCGCTGCTTAATGTGCTTGAATTTTTAGTAAGACCTCGACTCCTTAGCAAGGGCTATGGCACCATTATTATCACAGTACAGAGAAATTTCATCTGATGGCATCACTCTGATCTCTGCATTGAACTTCTTGTACCAGAATGCCTCCTCACAGCTTTTGATGCAGCGATGTACTATGCTTTCATGATGGAATTTGCTATCACTGTCTGCTTGAAACTCTTCCAACTGATAGCACCACCATTACACACAAACAGACTCTCAGATGTCAACTTTCGATCATCTATATCGGACATAAAATCCAAGTCTATATACCCCTGGACTTGGAGTTCTCCATTACCAAAAATCAACACATATCCTTAGTTCTTCTCAAGTACTTAAGGATATATTTCACAGAAGTCAGTGTTCTTCATCTGAATTTGACTGATATCTGCTCGTGACACTCACAGCATGGGCTATATCAGGTTATGTACATAACATGGCATACATGAGACTCCCTAATGCTGAAGCATAAGGGATCTTGCTCATGCGTTTAATCTCCTAGGTGTGTTGGGACACATTTTCTTAGAGAGATGAATGCCATGTCTAAAGGGTACCAATCTCCTCTTGGAGCTTTCCATGCTAAACCTCTTTACACTTCCTCTATGTACATCTTCTATGAAAGACCTAGCATCCTATTCGGTCTATCTCTATAGACCTTAATTTCTAGAATGAAGGATGCTTCTCCTAGGTCTTTCATGGAGAATTCTTTAGATAACCATATTTTAACTATGGTCAACATGAAAATATCATTCCCAATAAGGAGGATATCATCCACGTATAGTAGGAGAAAGATAATTGCGCTCCCACTGACCTTTTTAAAAACACATGGTTTCTCCTCATTCTTGATGAAACCAAATAATTTGATCACATCATTAAAATGAGTATTCCAGCTTCAAGATGCTTGCTTAAGTCCATATATGGATCTTTACAGCTTGCATACTTTGTGATCAATATTACTGGATGTGAAATCTAGCAGCTGTTCCATATAGATATCTTCCTCAAGGTATCCATTTAAGAACGCTATTTTTACATCCATTTGCCATACTTCATAATCGAAATAGGCTGCAACAGCAAGCAATGTACGGATGAATTTTAGCATGGCTACTAACGAAAGGTATCCTGATAGTCAATTTCTTCGCACTGACTATACCCTTTTGCCATTAATCTAGTTTTAAATGTCTCCACATTCTTATCTGCACCAATCTTTCTCTTGTTGATCCATTTACACCCAATAGATACTATACCTTCAGGTGGATCTACCAAGGTTCAGACTTGGTTTGAGTGCATCGAGTCAATTTCTTACTTCATTGCCTCTAATCATTTCTTGGAGTTGAAATTCGATATCGTCTCGTCATAGGTTTTGGGATCATCACCATGAACCCCATTACCTACAAGGAATATTTCCTCTACTTCCTCTGAAATAGTACCTAAGCACCTCTCAGAAGGATGGAAAATCCTTTCCAATCTACGAGGTGGAGGAGGTAGTGATTGTATTGGCTCAACCTAATTTGGTTCCATAGGATCCTTAGCTCGTTGCTCTTGTGAGATTTTTCTCCTCGAGCTTGATCTGCTTTTCGATGCCACCATCTTGAATAAATCATTTTTCAAGAAAGATGGCATGCTGACTCACAATCACATTATGGTATTCTGGAATATAGAAATAATATTCTAATGACTCTTTAGGATATCCTATGAATTGAGCTCTAAAGGACCTATAGTCTAACTTGTCCACTTATTGTTTTTTGACATGAGTCGGACAATCCCAAATTTTGAGATGACTTAGACTTAGTTTCTTATCATGCCATATCTCATATGGTGTGGTAGGAATGGTTTTAGAGGAAACCCTATTCAGTAAATATGTAGCAGTTAATAGACTATATCCTCAAAGAAAATCAGGAAGGTCTATGAAGTTCATCATGGATCAGACCATATCTAATAGGGTTCGGTTCCTCCATTCTAAAACCCCATTGAGTTGAGGTGCTCCAGGTGGAGTCCATTGAGAGACTATGCCATATTGCTTGAGATAGTCTAGAAATTCTCGACTAAGATATTCACCTCCTTGAACTGATCAAAGAACCTTAATGGGTTTTTCAGTTTGCTTTTCCACTGTATGTCTGAATTCCTTAAACTTTTTAAAGGCTTCAGATTTGTGTCTCATAAGATACACATACCCATACTGAGATAAATCATCGATAAAGATTATGAAGTAGTCAAAGTTGCCTCTAGTCGGCACATCAAATGGACCATACACATCAGTATGTATTAGGGCAAGTAGTTCCATGACCCTTTTCCCATGTCCTACAAAAGGAAGCTTAGTCATTTTGCCATGAAGACATGATTCACAAATTGGATATGACTCGAAAGTCAACGGACTTAATAGTTTGATTTTCTTTAATTTGTTAACCCTATCTTCTTCTATATAACCTAGCCTTAGGTGCCATAGATACCTATCATTTGGACTATCCCTGGGTCATTTTGATCTGATGGCATTCACATTTTGCTCGATATTAAAGATAGATACATCAACATGTAACTGGTAGAGACCGTTAATAAGAAAACCACTTGCAATTTTATTTCTTTCATAAAGAATATTATAATGGTCCTTAAGAAAACTAATTACATAGCCTTCTTATGCTAAACATGAAAAAGAAATCAAATTCCTGCTAGCTGCAGGCACATAATAACAGTCTTTTAAAGTACTAAGTCTAAACCAGATGGTAAGTCGAAAAGGGATATGATTTCCATGGCTACAGTGCAGCAACTCTTGCTCCATTTTTCGACGTGTAGGATCATCTCACCATCCCTCAGCCTCCTGCTATCCTCAAGATCCTACATAGAAGTGCACAAATGAGCACTAGAATTAGAGTCAAGCATCCAACTGGATGCAGAAGAAATTATAAGGTTAGACTCAATAACGAGCATACCTCCAGAAGGACCTGTCTCCTTCTTATTCTTTAGGGTGGCCAGGTAATATTAGGGCAATTCCGCTTTCAATGGCCATCAGCTATTACAATGGAAACACTTTTCTTTGTCAATAGCGACCTTCTTCTTTAGCTCTGCCTTCTTCTTCTTTTCCATCCTTCCACCTTTCTGCTTTTTCACAGACTTTTTTTTTTTCCAAAAGACTTTCTTTTGGAAAAAGTCCGTTTCATAGCAAGAACTGAGCCTTTAGAACCTTTCATAGAAAGCTCAGCGGTAACCAGCATATTCATTAAGCTCGGCCAGAGGAATTCTGAAGTTTATGCATATGGTAAGTTCATGATGAATTTGCCCATATGCATCAGTCAAGGATTGCAGAATTATATCATTCTGCATAGATCCAAGTCCAACTTCACACCGAGCTTCTCAAGCTCTTCCAAGTCCTTGATCATCATCAGACAATGATCTTGGACTGACTGCCCATCATGCATCTTAGCCTTAAAATAGTAGTTTTGTGACTTGATATTTGGCTGCGCGACTCTGTTCACCAAACATCAACTCTTGCAGGTGAGCCAACATTTGGCGAGCAGTCCCGATATCTTCATGTTAGCATGCTGGAAGCTCATCAAAAATTGAGCCCAACATGTAATATCTAGCCTTATTATCTTCTTCAATCCATCCATTTGTCAGAGACGCTCTCTGTTCAGTGGATGGACGAGTTAGTAAGGTGGGGGGAACCTGGTATAATACATGAGTCAACTTCTCAGAACCCAAAATTATTTTGAAGTTTCGAAGCCAATCCCTATAATTGGTTTTGGTCAGTCTATGGATGTCCAGATACGGGCTAGTGGGTTGGATGTAGACATTTTTCTTTTTCCTATAGAGAGTCAAAGTTTTTAGTTAGATTTTATAATTAAGACTTGACCAATTTATTTAGGAGTTTGATTTTTAAATAAATTAGCTTCCACTATTTTCTCAGATCTCTACACTCCCTCTGTAGAGATGTAAAAATCTCCATGATTACTAATTTCTAGTGGATGGTGCAGTCCCACTAATTGACTCATCACCTCATCTAACAGTTATTGATGATGGATTAGCCAATGAGTGAACAACTCTTGTTCAATGATTCTCTAATCATGGTGCACCTAGACTTGGTCTCTAATTCATGAATCTCACCATGTTCAAAATATTGATCCACTCCTTAGTTAAGTCAGACCCACCATTTGCATAGACTGGATTTCTAATTGGGTCTCTCACCGTATCCAGAATATTGAGCCCAATCCATCCTCCAGCCCATAGCATCCAATGCCTAATAGACATGGTTGCATCTTTTTGATGCAACTGAACCACTGTAACCAGTCGAGAACAATCAACCTCGGAAGGGCCCGCACATCTACAATGGTGGAAGACCTTAGACTTAATCTTTTCTTAGGAAGATTTGATTTAGGTCTCTTTAAACTTGACTTGACATAGTCATAACAATTATGACTAACCTAGTGGCATGGGTTAGCTTCGGATTATTAGACCACCTTAGATCAGGACCGTGCCAACAAATATGGCCAGGTAAGTGAGACCGGTGGAAGGAATATGCCATTAACTCGATAAGAACGCATTCGAGTCGAGTAGCTCCTTAATTAAAAATCAGTCAATCGTATGTGCCAAACTTACCTTAGACACCAAATTATTGAGCCAGAACCAATCGGATTAGCCTACAATCCAGACTCTAACCACTGAGCCTAATTAGGTCTTAACTTGATCAATCACTCATGTGACTCGACCTTGACCCAGACTTAATCCTATTAGGCTGGTCAATTTAAGCACTTTTGATCCAATCTAACCAACTCTTGATTCGGTTTGATCAACCTGCTAGACCTAATTGAGCTACCCAAGCCCGAATCCAATTTTATGAATATATCTTAGATCTAAAAATTCTTAATTTTAGATCTAATATATTTCATAATCTTAATTCTTAATTAAGTTTAGGGTTCATAAACAAAATATGTATAATAAAATCCTAGGTTTCAGGATCTAGGATTTTGCAGAAATAAGTTTTTGATTTCTGATTAAGGACGAACATGCAGCACCCCTACACATCATAAGAACACTCCATCAAATGGGAGGAGAGGGCCTTTAAACCCTTCTTCATTCTTATGACCGGATGGTTAAGGGAAACATCTTAATCAGAAACATGATAAATCTATAAAACTAGTTAGATCTATATCATATATCATATATATAAAAAATTGATCTAACAAAAAAAAAATATGTTTTGCATACATCTCATGCATCATATCATACATGTTTTCAGATTTAAATTATCTCATAAACATCTAAAAAATAAGATTTAAATTTGATCATATTATATTAAAATTTATTCTAGATAATTATGTAGAACTATTCTACAACTAGTCTAAACATGCATCTATCATATCTCATATGAATAAATTAAATAAATTTATTTTTTATTTTATAGATCCAACTATAATATTTATAATATCAAAAAATAATAAATAAATAAATTTAAAAATTATAATTAATTAAATTAAAATTATGATCATGATAGACAAAACATAGAATAATTCTATTCTTAGTCTAGTCATGCATCTCATACATCTTAGATCTAGATTATTTAATTTTTAATTTTTTAATTTTAGATCTAATCATATCTAATGTGATATATAAAATCATCTAATTATTAGATCAAAAACAAATTAAAATTAGATCTAATAAATTATGCAACCTGGCTCTGATACCGGTTGAAGGAAAAAACCTATTTTTTGGGTCAGGTTCATTCAAATCAGATTGGATCAGGAGGAATATTTCAAAATTTTTTTCTCTAATATCCTAATCAAATTTGAGACTCCTCAAATTTGATATTATTAATCTAATAATAAAAATAAAAATAAAAATTAAATCTAATTTAATTATATCTTTATTTTGGGTAATCCAATTATCCTATGATGATCCTGATGTTTGCCTAAGGTTCTGGATGTAGCCATGCAAGCGCCTGGCCTCTACCGGTATCCACTCAGATAGGATTTAGAGATCTTTTTCTTCTCAATCAATTCTTCAAAAATTAGATCTAGATCTGATCTTGAAGATCTTCAAAACTGCTTTTGAAGAACACCCGTTGTCTCTTACAGCAATGCTGCCTTCTTCCTTTCCTGGCGCCTTTCACTTGCTTGGATCGCATCTAGTTCGTGCCCAACAGTCCTTGGGCATGGAGAGGAGAGAGAGGACTAGAGGGTGACATGGAGAAGAAGGGAGAGAGACTATGTGGCAAGGGCTAAAGGCAGAAGCATTTAATTCTAGGCATAGATAGGGTTTATATAGACCCTACTATGCCATGCAGTGCCACATCATCCTGGCCAATCACGGCCCTTTGTACAATCAAATCTAAATTTGATTGGTGGGATGACATCATCTAATCCAATCGGATGAGAGACCCTCAAAATCCTCCTAAGGTGGCACCAAGACTGGGTCAAACAAGACTTCTTGGTGCCACACAATTTAAATCCCCTGAAGCAACTTGGAGTCCCATCTATATGGGACTCCATTTTTTATCCTCATGGGATGCATGCCTCCCTATGCATGCATCCCCATCCTGTCTATTTTTTTATAGGGGACAAGTCCTTAGGTACTTTCCTATGGGTGCATGACACATGGACAAATGTCTAAGTATTCAAGGTCAACATTTGACCAATGTCTGAAAATAAGAATTAGCAGGTGACCAAAAATGGCAGGTGTTATTTTAAATTTATCTCATAAATTAAGATAATCCTTTTCTGACCAGGACAAGCTCCAATCAGACCAAGTAAAGGTTCCTAAGTGAGCCCAAACATATTTGACTCTATTGAGACAAGCTTTAATGATTGTTAAAGGAGAATATTAGGCTCAATTGTATGCTAGCATGATTTTCTTGAACCTAATTGAATCTTATTCAAATCAATTTAACTGGATTAGTCCAATTGATGACATTCAGATTCAAACCCTTGTTTGTGTGATCCAGTTAGGTTCAGTTCCATATGATAATAGGATATGTCGCGATCTCTATCATCGACATTATCAAAACATCTTCTGATAGATCAGAACTTTTCTGATTCAGACAATTAGTATGATCGATCATCTAAATTATTCTAATTACTTCCAAAATCTACTAATGATACCTAGCAGCATATGGTGGCAACTCATCAAAACTGAAAGCAAACCTCTCGGTGCAGTTATCTATGTGATTAAATTTCTCTATCTTGAGTCTTGATCGGATTAGGGTTAAGGTGATCTCATCAAACCCTAATTTTCGTCATATGAATTAATCATTTGATTCAAGTCCAATGTGAAAATTCTAATAGAAATTCTTTTTATTATTTCACTCTGCTATGGCCATGGGCTTATGGACTTGATTCTTATGATCATCATAGGACTGCTCCTCATCTATCGAGGTAGATAGATCTCCTATTGGTGCAATCCAATTCCTACAATGAACATGTTATAGCCAACATACACCTCAAGATTTCGAATGGCTAGGAGATTGAGTTATGGTATAGTTAAACTATAACATCCTCAAGATGAACTATCGATGCACCTCAGGTCAAAGAACTAGACACACCACTATAGCTTCGAGCCAGTTATCAACGAGAAGGTAGACTCCTTATGACTGCTCGAGGTGGTCACGGTTAGTGCCCTCGTTCTCTAACGAGCATCTATACTTTCGCTCTGGTGTCTCTACCCCATAGACTTAAGACTCATCTCTCCTAAAGAAGCGATCATATACCAACCTTCCAGATCAATCACCATCCTCATGATAATCCTACGATCGGAAGCATTTTATGAGTTAATAATGAAAATTCATGTCTGAAATTTTCAACTCTTAAAAATATGAACTATTATTATCATTAACTCAAAGGATATATCACACACACTTTCAAAATACATACTGTGATAGAAAATAATTTATTTTATTATTTATAGTCAAAATTATAATTTTGCTCTTAGAAGTGTATTACAAGTGTCAGCCAATCTGACTTCTAGGGCACATATATCTAACACATCTTGTACCTTCAGAAGGTACTAAAGGTCTTCTTAAGGTTGGCTCTATGATTTGTTGAAGTTCAGCTCTTGACAAGCATGTTATCAACATAAACCTCCATGTTGTGGTCGATCTGTTTCTTGAAAATCTTATTCACCAGGCGCTGGTAGGTTGCTTCTGCATTTTTAAGCCCAAAAGGCATAACCCTATAATAATAGAGACCATGGTCAGTAGTAAAAGAAGTATTCTCTTCATCTTTTAGAGCCATCCAGATTTGGTTATAGTCGAAGAAGGCATCCATGAAAGTGAAGAGCTCGTAGCTCGATGTTGAGTTCACCAGTTGATCAATTTTAGATAGGAGATAACTATCCTTTGGGTAGGCTTTATTCAACTTTTTGAAGTTTATGCACATTCTCTATTTACCATTTGCCTTTTTGATAAGGACTATGTTAGAGACCCAGTTTGGATAAGAGACTTCTCGAATGAACCTAGCTTTAAGGAGCTTGTCAACTTCCTCCACAATCATCTTTTGTCTCTCAAGGGCATAGCTACGTATTTTTTTTTTACTGGCCGATATTTGGGATCAATGGCTAGGTGATGTTCCATAACTTTGGTATCTATTCTAGGCATGTTAGTAGAAACCCAAGCAAAAACATCTACATTTCTCTATAGGAAGCGGATGAGCTGCTCTGGTTCCTCTTCTCCTAGATTGGAGTCGATCTACATCGTGTGCTCTTTGTTACCATCATTCAAAGGGATTGAGACAAGATCTTCCATGGATTCCCCTCATTCTTTAGTAAGGTTATCCCAGACATCTAGCCCATCAACTGGATAAGGGTCTGATGGTACGCCTATAAAGCAATTGAGTAGTAATGCCTTGCCAGAGCTTGATCTCCTCTAACTTCTCCAATTCTGTAACTTATTGGGAACTTTATTTTTAGATAATAAGTTGACACCACCGCCCAAAGTGCATTTAGACCAAGTCTGTCGAGAATTGCATTGTAAGCAGATGAAGCTTTCACCACTAGAAAATCCATCCGAGCCCTGATTGCCTTGGGTTTCACCCTGTAGCTACAGTTAATATTGACATCCCTTCAACTAGCATAACATCACTAGTGAAGACCACTAATGGAGAATTTATTGGCCCTAACTGGTGATTAGGTATAGACATTTTAAAAAAAGCATCATAAAATAAGACATCGACAGAATTTTCATTATAAATAAGAACACGACAAACATCATAGTTAGCAATATTTAAGGAAACTACAACAGCATCATTATGGAGAAATTGAACCCCTTGTGCATCTTCTTTAATGAAGGCAATGGGTTCTTCAGTTCTCTACCTCTTAGCTAGTTCTTCCAATCCACCAATTTCTCCCCATCGAAGTCCCTAAGAGATGGTGTTGATGATGCTAAGGGATGGCCGATCTCCTTATTGTTCATCTCTCCTTGATGGTTTTGACAGCAATAATGCCCTTGGCCGATCTTCTCTTGCTTTAGGTCGATGTCGAAGAAATTGGCTAAGCTGGCCTTGCTTGACAAGCTCCTCGATCTCATCTTGGAGCTAGATATATTCTTCAGTATCATAATCGTGGTCATGATGGTAGAGACAGTATTTGTTAGGATTGCACTTGTCAGGATGAGTATGCATCCTTTCAGACCTCGGCAGCTACTCCTTGATCTCCATCAACACCTAGGTTTTGGGAGCATTGAAGGGGGTGTAGTTGTGGAATCTTCTAAAGGAAGAATTCTGCCATACCCTTGAGTCAGGACTCTTTTGTCGATGAGCTCAGGGAGGAGTTTGGGCTCGTCTGCACTTAGGAGGAGTTCTACAGTGCGGCCGAGCTTCACTCGACTTTTCTTCAAGTGTGGGCTTATTTGATTCACCCGCTTGCTGCTCTCTTGCAGCTTCATCATCCTTCTGCTTGAAGGCTTCCTCGACTCGAGCGTAACCTTCAGCCCGTGCTAGCATATCAGCAAAGTTTCTAGGGTACTTGCTATCCAGAGAGGATATAAGGTTATTCTTCTGAAGATCGTTGTTTAGTGCAGCCATAGCAACAGATTGGTCCAGGTTTTAGACCTCCAAGACTGCAGCATTGAAGTGGTTGACATAACCCGGATGGACTCCCCTTCTTTATACTTGATGTTGATGAGGGAGTCCAAGCCTCGCCTCGGACATTAGCTATTGATGAAATGAGCCATGAATTGATGGCTCATTTGGTCGAAGGAGAAGATTGAACTTGGCCTCAATGCTAAGTACCAATTTCTCACCACTCTTTTTAGAGTAGATGGAAAGGCTCAGCACAAGATGGTATTGGACGCGCCATGGAGCAGCATCAGGGTGCAGAAGGCCTTTAGGTGGTCAACTGGATTAGTGGTCCCATCATAGCTCTTGAATTGAGGGAGTTTGAAGTTTGATAGGATCGACTCCCACATGATTCGCTAGGAGAAAGAGAGGTCAGTGAAGATATAATCACCGTACGTTGGGGGAGCATGGCGAAGTTCCTCGATTCGTCGATTCATTTCCTAAAACTTTTGATCTAGATCCTCTCAATCATGGATCTTGAGAGTCTTCTAGCAGAATGGAGGCAGGGATCCTCCAGGAGTGGAGTCGTGATCAGAGTAAGGGCACTCCATCCTCTGCTTCCCCTTTTTAGGGGTCATCGGATGACTAGCCCAGGTGGGTCATCCAATCATCGGGTTTTGGTATTTCGGTGAGGCTCTCTCTAGCTGAACTGATGCTGGATGCTATTACATAGCTTGTACTATCTCTATGAGGCCTCTAACCTACTAGACCATCAGGTTGAACTACTTCATGTCCACCACTACTGCTGATGGAGGGGCCTGATATGTCGGAGATGGAGTAGGAGCAGTTAGATCTGGATGAGATCTAGCTGTAGAGGTGGTGGATCACCTTGTGATACTTTCTTGGGCGGCATCCTTGTAGCACTGGTTGGAGAAGAAGAAGAGGTATAGGCCGAGAGGAAATTCAGCTGAGCTCTCCTTTAAGAACAAGGGTCAAGCGACGGTTCAGTGGCCCTTCCTCTAGCATCAATTCTATTGGTGTAGAATTTGGTTGATATCAAAATTGGGCCTGAGCTGGAGAGGATGAGGTTGCTATCAATGACCTGTAAGACAAGTCCTGACCAGAGTGGGGATGGCTCCGATAGGACCCTCCGATGATCAAGTCAGCTATTTTGGCTAACAGAAATAGAGCACTTAGAGAATTAAAGCAGAGTTTAGAGCTTAGATGGAAAATGTATCTAGAGAGTCTCTTTCTCTAGCATTAATTCTATTGGTGTAGAATTTAGTTGACATCAAAATTGGACCGAAATTGGAGAGGATGAGGTCACCACTAGTGACCTGCAAGACAAGATCAGAGTGGGGGGTGGCTCTAGCAGGATCCTCTGATAATCAAGTTAGCTCTTCTGGCCAACAAAAATGAAGCACTCTCAGAATTAGAGCAGAGTTTAGAACTTAGAGAGAAAATGCATCTGGAGGATCCATTATATAGGTGGAGCTCGTAACAAACTGATGATGATAGCTGTAACTGCATGGTAGTAGGCCGTTTGGAGCCACGTGTATGGAAGATTGTTTCCATTATCATGACATGCCAGCCTACTGAAGATCAATGACTGGAGTTCGGATGGAGCATCTATCAGTAGTGAAGGGCTTTGCATTACAGTAGGTTTAGAGAAGTTCAGACTTCTCCAGGGTCATCTGCATGTAGATAGGCTCACACCGAGCGTAGGGGTTGAATTTGCATAGATGACAGGGTCCTTCTAAGCGATCGTAGAGAGTTCGACAAGAAGGAGCCTTGTGGGCTACAGAAAGGAGTCCTGCTTGGCGACTGGAGGGAGTTTGACCAGAAGGAGCCCCATGGGTGATTGGAGGGAGCTCTTCTTGGTGACTAGAGGGAGTTCGTTTAGGAGTTTCAAGGTGGCTTGCAAGTGGCTAATTTGAAGATGAGGTTCTTCTATTAACTTTGTTCTGCATGCACGAGATTCCAAATGTTATGAAGTCAAGATTTGTTATCCACCATTGGGTATAGAAGTTTGTTTTGGGAGAAGCTCTATCAATCTACGGCTCTTGTCATGAGATCTAGTCTGTAATGAAGAAATTTGGCCTGAGGAAAGTCTGGTTAAATGGGGATTCTACCAGCTTCAAGGTCGGCTAGGCTAGATTATGTAGGAATTGAATGTTCAGCTAGTTGCTTAGGTGATTCCCCTCACTGTTCAAGTTCACCAAAGAAGCTCGACTGGGGCCAACCTCTAATAATGGAGGAACTTGGTTGCTTTCATGGTCAGCCACCAAACTCGTCTGGGCGAGGTCTGCAGCATGTTATGGGCTCTATAGTTTACTTATGCAGCCTAAAAGATCGGCTGATGGGTTGAAGATTGGCCACCATAAGACCACCTTGGGACTAGATACCAAGCCAAACTTCGACAGGAGCGGGTTTAACCCCAACAAGACTTATTCTTAGCCCTCTGGCTTAACCAAATTAAGCCAATTAGCAATTCAATTGCTAATCGATCCTCCTATAATACTTGCACTAGGTTAAACATCAATCATATTGATTGTTTAACCATAGAATGATTCTTAATCATCGATCAACCATTCGATAAAATTGAGAACACTTATGTGTATGACCCCATAGATTCAAACCTAAGCTAGTAGCACAGGAATAAATTTTTGTACCAATCAAAATGACCATTTAGCAATAGTATCTGATGGTCGAATAGGTCACATGTGTAGAATAACATCCTTAGAACCCATATGAACATAGTTTCTATATAATTCATCTCCTTGACTAAAATGCTCGAAGGATACCTCAAAGTTTAACTGTCAATCTTGATTAGGTCATCCACATGGAATTTCAAAATACAAATTCATCTCATGAATTATCCTAGCGAAGGTTTTGCTATATTGAAATACAATGATGCATTGTTCTCCAACTCTTGCAGTGGTCAATCCTATCTTGATTACTCACCAACTTTGCAAGTATTTGACTATGCCCAAAAACTTTTCATTACTGAATTAAAAATTTATTTAGTCCAGTACCAAAGCATAGTGAGTTGCTTGCAAGCCACTATGATGATCTCAGGTCTAAGGAACATTTATACGTATATCCCATCAGAGCAATTTTCGATAATAGAATGCTCTGGAGTTGGTCACGTTCAGTAACAATGTATCCTTACATCTCACTTGTATGCCATACCAATGTCTCCACACTCCTTGATTAAGAGGACAACCAACCTATATGGCATACAACGATCTATGCTTGATAAACGCTGTCATCCTAATTAACAGCATATCATTTGATCATGAATAATTTAAGGACTAATCGATAAATCCTCTCTTTATCAAAACTAAATAGTCCTAAGGACTTCATCACAATAATGGAGTTCATTAGAAGATATAGACTTGATGATGAAAAATGCCAAAAGTATTTATTTTATTTATTAATAAATTAATTATAATTACAAGATAGCTCAACCGTCAACAAGCTAATGATTGACTTTAGGACATATTTTCCAATAGAAATAAGGATTTTAAAGTTATTTTTGGAGTTAAAACCTAAGTTTGGATCAAATTCAATCATCCTAATAAATTCTAGCTATCCATTCTATGATCAATGGCCTAAAATCCATCAAAAAATCTACCACTAAGCCCCTGATCAACACCCTGATTAGTTCTCTACCATTGGATTACTGTCGACTCGATTTTCAGCTATCAGATCATGCTCAGGAAGGCTAGGAAAATCCTAATCAAACTCAAAATCACCCCTAGCTGTTAGATCTTCACTAGGAGAAATGAGCACCATCGGATGGTGCTTCCTTATAGCCATAAACCACCATGGACCAGGCTTCGTGAAGACCACAACCAATCACCGCACCGCTTGCCACCTAAAATTACCAATCTACCCTCATTAGCTGCGTGGGTTTTTTTTGTAAACCCCTTAAGGGTTCATGTCCACCATGCTACGTGCTTTGATTCACCATGCTTGCTGAACTAGCAATCGATCCATCGTAGACCGCATGAGGAAATGACGTCACCCTGACGTCAGTCGAATAATGGAGCTGGGCCACAGCTTACTTTGTGCATGGGCTTTGGCTGGCTACATTGCTGACGGGTCAGGCGATCGGCTTGGTTCAACCGACGGTTGGGACGGGTTTGCTACTAGACCAAACCAGGTTCGTTGGACCAGCCGGTCGACCAGTCTAAACTTTTAATTTTCTTTTAAATTTTTGGGCTTCATATCTTTTTTATTTTAGCTTCGATTTGAGTAAAATTTATTCCGTTAGAATCCATAAATTGAGCTCTTCATATTGATGGACTTTTTTCCTACAAAATATCAATAAAAGCATTAATTTTTTTAAATAAATATTAAATTAATATATAATTTAATACTATTGTTTAGTAATTTGTAATAATTCTCACGTAGATACTTTCTCTCCTAGAGTTTGAACCTTTTCAAACTCCTCCATGCTTATCTACTAAGGATGCACGCCAAGAGGGGGCATGCACCCTTAATTTTCTTCATGAAATCACTTAGGAGCACACGACCCTAGATAATCTCTAGGGGGTGCATGCCCCCTCCCTTCTTTCCTACAAAGAATGGGTCAAACGACCCTTATCCTGATGCCCCTTACATGGGATTAAGACATGCCCTAATCTCATAGGACAAGTCTTGATCTGGCCAGCACAACCTTTAATCTAACCAGGATAAGGTCCAGTCAAACCAGGACAAATCCATACAGGATTCCTGAAGGAGCCAAATTAGATTTGACTAAGTCCATACCAACTAGAAAGTCCATAAAAGGAGAAAGTCAGGTCCAATCATGTGCTAGCATAATTTTCTTGAATTTTATTAGATCTAATCCAAATTAATCGATCAGGTTAGCCCAATTGATAACATCCAGATCTAAATTCTTTTTTGTGTGACCTAGTTAGAGTAAGTTTTATATGACAATAGAACATGTCGCAATCTATATTATCGACATCATCGAAACATCTTTTGATGGATCGAATCTATTTCGATTCATCCAATTAGAATCATCAATCATCAAGATAATTTTAATTGATCCCAAAATCCATCAGTGTCACCAAGTAGTATGCGGTGGCAATCCATCAGAACTAAATATGAACCTCTTAATACAGCTACCTATGTGATTGGATTGTTTTATTATAAGCTCCGACAGGATCTAGGTCAAGGTGAACTCGTCAGACCCTACAATTGTCATATGAGTAAATCATTCGATTCGAGTCCATTGTAAAATCCTAATAGAAACTTCTTTCTATTATTTCATATTGCCATGGCCATAGACTTTAGGACTCGATCTCATCATCATAGGACTACTCCTTTACCAAGGTTGATAGATCCCATCTTGGTGCAATCCAATTCCTATAATGAACATGCTATAGCCAATATACATCTTAGGATTTTGAATGGCTAGAAGATTGAGTTATGGTATAGTCAAACTATAACACACTCAAGATGAACTATCGATGCACCTTAGATCAAAGAACTAGAAACATGTCTGCAGCATCAAGCTAGTCATCGACGAGAAGGTAGACTTCCTTATGACTGCTCGAGATGGTCACGCTCAGTGCTCTTGCTTTTAATAAATATCTGTACTCTCACTTTGATATCTCCACACTGTAGACTTAAGATTAATCATCCTGAGAAAGCGATTGTACATCGATCTTTCAGATCGATCACCATCCTCATGGTGATCCTATGATCGAAAGTAGTTTATGAGTTAATTATGATAATATATGCCTTAAATTCTCAACTCTTGATAATATGTGTTATCATGTCCGTTAACTCAATGGATGTATCATAGACACTTTATACATAATATTATAGAATAAATAATTTTTATAATAATTATAAGTCAAAATTATAAAAATATCCTTAGAAAGTATTTTACAATCATCGACCAATCTAGCTTCTAGGGCACACATCTAACACTTGGATTGCTACATCATCTACCAAGTACAAGCAGATCATGCTCACCACCTGCATCAGGAGTCACTTTCAATCATTCACCTCCATGGTAGTTAGCTTATCCTCATATTAGAGAGCATCAATTAACCCTTATTGAATGAGCACATCTTTCACCCCTGCTTGCCATAGAAAGAAATTACTCTTTCGATCATATCGATTGATCTCTACCTTGATTGAGCTTATCTTCTCCATTTTCAATCTCGATCAATACCACCCCAACCTGGAGAATCTGGTACTTTGATATCAATAATTGTGATACCACTTGCTCTGGTACTACTTGTTAGAAAGATCCTTCATGTAGAATACGAATCTCCAGAACCAAGATTGAAATATCGATGATGATGTCGATACCGCAAAAGAAAGGAAGAAGAGATATAAGAAATAATACTATCAAATATGTGGATCGAGTCAAGACTTACCTCCATGGGGCATGCAAGCTTCACTATAAGAAAAGATAAAATTACAAGAGGAGATCATACTTTCTCAACTCTCATACATCAATCACTCTCTCTTAATAAGAAGCACTATCCCTTACAAAGCTCTCTTTCTCACAAGAAGATCTCTTGAGGACCCCAGCTTAGACTTTGGCCACTATCCAATGCTTTGCTTTGCCATCTGACCCTTTCTCGGTGCTCTGCTTGTGTCCTGGTCGATCTAGCCGAAGCTTTACTGCAACCCTACCAATTGTCCCTGCTCCACAGGCCATAGGGCCTCTTTAAAAGCCTTCAATCCAAGTCCTAATCACTCTAGATCTCCTACTAGGGCCTAAACTAACCCCCTGGCCATCCGATCATGCCTGCATGCTCTCATAGCCATTCGATCACACATCATATGAAAACACAATGCAAAATCAAGCTGTAGACCTCATAAAATAGCCATAGACCCCTAAGCGGTCCACGCCTCATGTGTGGACCATGTGAAGATAAGTTGGCATGTTGACTACATGAAGATTAGGTGGACCATGCATCGACTGCAAAGAGTTCCACGCTCATGCATGGTTCGCGTGTTGGTGCTAGGACATAGTGGATCGCATGTGAACCGCATGGTCTACCTGCCCTAGGCCATGCTTGTCTAGGCCACGTGCATGTGCTTGGGCCGCACCCGTGTGCCTGGGCTATGCCTGTTGCAGGCCACGCACTACTATGGGCCTTGCTGGGCCATGGCTTCTCTTATGGGCTACTATGGCTTTCTTCTTTGTGGGCTTGTTGTGGGTTGAATTCAAAGTGCTAAAACTCAGCAGTTAATTGCTTCTATCTAAAAGTACCTTAGAAGGTCACTTTCATACAATATGATATAAGCTATTTCTTCTAAAGTCCTATTTTTTTCTACTATCTTATTTTGTTGAGGTGTCCCAAACGTATAAAAATTATGTTCAATCCCTTTTTCATTACAAAATTTTTGATTATTGATTTTTAAATTTATTTCCATGATCACTTCTAATACACACAATAGTTGATTTTATTTTTTTAATTTAAAATTTTTTGATAAAATTTAAAAATACAAAAAAAAATGCTTCATTATTTTGGGTCAAAAATAAAATTCAAGTAAAATGAGTAAAATCATCTATTATTATAAGTCCATATATCTTTTCTTCCAGGCTTATGATCCTAGTAAGTCCAAATAAGTCCATGTGAATCAATTCTAAAGGTGCAGAAGTTGAAACAAGATTTTTTAATTTAAAAAAACTCATTTGTTTTCTAAGTTGACATGCATCATAAATTTTAGTTTTTTTAAATTCATCTTTCATAAATCTTTTACAAGATTTCTTTTAATAAGTTTTGAAATCAAATCTATGCTAGTATGTCATAATCTATGATAGCATAATTAGCTACTCTCATCAACTTTGGCATTCATCATAACTAGACATTGACCATTCTTCATAGGGAGATCATCAAGATCAACCATGTAGATATTGTCATGTTTATATCTAATGAGCACAATACCATTGTTATTGGACTAGAAATGATACACATTAAAGATTCAAAAACAACTTTAGAATCTTTGTCATAAAGTTGACTAATACTAAACAACTTATATTTTAAACTATCTACTAACAATACATTATCGATATGGGTAGGAGTGATACAAATGTTATCAATTCTAATAATATGTCCTTCACCATAATCGCCAAAGATTACCACCCCTCCCTCCTTAGCTTCAAAGATGATAAATTGTGACCTATCATTTGCCATATGCCTTGAGCGGCCACTATCAAGGTACGATCTTCTTTTTTTTCCTTTGATTGTAAGATACATTTATAAGAGAAGATTAAGTTGAAATTTTAGGTAAATAAGTTTTCTTGGGTCCTTTGACATTAATCACAATAGGTTTTTTGGAACCCAACTCTTTTTAGCTTTGTTGTTATTTAATTTTCTAAAATCACAAGAGTATGCTTTATGTTCAAGCTTACCACAATAAAAATAAGTAACATTTTGAGATGCAATTGATGAAGATTGAACAAAATATTTTTTTAGAAATTTTTATTTCTTATGGAGGTTAAAACCTAGTCCTGCTTTATTGAAAATGACTATTTAATTACTTAAAATCATTTGTAGTTATTCTAAGTTATAAGTAAATTTTTCAATAATGGATTTATATTTTTCAACTTCTTTCTTCAAATTTTGATTTTCTTTATGTAAAGATTCTTTTGTTTCAAACATTTTTTCTTTTCTTTGATCAAGACATGATTAGTTCTTTTAAGTTATTTATTTTTCAAACCAAGCTTTTTAAATTCATCTAATAGGTCATAGAATGCATCATGCAATTTATCAAATGTATAATCAAGCTTAATTTTAGATGTTTTCTCTTTCTCTTATGCCATAAGATGCAAATTTGCTGCTTCTTGAGTTTCCTCATTAGAGCTTGAGTCTTTACTATCCCTCCGAGTGGCCATCATAGCTTTTTTCTTAAATTTTTTTGAAGATTTTTTTAGAAGAGGAAAGTCAATTTTGAAGTGTCCACACTTCTTAACTCATAGCATATATGTTGCTCCATTTCGTTTCCTTTTTCTTTGCTTGGTTTATCCTTTGAGAAAGGTTTTGGTCTAAAGGTTTTGTCTCCTTTTTCTCATAAACCTTCTAAATTTTTGGATGATGAGTGCTATATCCTTATTGTTATCTCCTTCTTCCCACTCCTCACTATCTTCCTGATCTTTTGCTATGCATTTGAGGGCAATGATTTTCTTTTTTTTAGCATCCTTTTCACTATTTTGCTTTGTGGTTAACTCATGAGTTATGAGAAAACCAAGAAATTCTTCCAAGGATAATGTGTTGAGATCCTTAGCCTCTTAAATAGATATTACTTTAGCCTCTCAAACTCTAGGAAGTGAGTTGAGGATTTTTCAAGCAAGCTCATTGTTAATATAAGACTTTCCTTGGCTTTTAAGATCATTAATAATATTTGTATATCTGGTGAATATTTCAGTAATTGATTCATTTTCCTCCATTTTAAATATTAATATTTATGAACAAGCATATTTATCTTGGATTCTTTAACTTTATTGGTACCCTTTTGGATAACTATTAATCTATCCTATATTTTCTTGGTAGAAATATAAATATAAATCCTATTAAATTCATTAGCATCAAGAGAACAATAAAAAACATTCATGGCTTTTGCATTAAGCTCAGCCATTTTCTTATCTAAGTCATCCCAATTTCTTTCAAATTTGGGAGTGACAATGCCATCAACCATGATCGTGGGTGTGTATGGGCCATTGATTATGACACTCCAAAGATTATAATTAAATATTTGAATGAAGATGTGCATGTATGCTTTCTAATAAGTATAATTTATACCATTAAATAAAGAAGATCTATTAGTTAATTGCCCTTCAGCAAGTAATACACCAATTTGGACTACCATCCAATCTTTTACTTCATCATTGGATCAAAAGGGACTAAGTACCAAGCTCTAATACCACTTATTATCCAGATAGATAATTCAAGAGAGGGGATGAATTGAGTTTTTCAAAAACTTAAAAAATTATTGTGCATAATAATTAGACTATATGGATAATGTGAGTGAAGTTATACTATAAATAAAAAATATGAAGATGCAATCAATGAGCAATGAAAAGAAAAGACAAGTCACAAGCAAATATAAATATTTTATAGTGGTTCAGCATCAAGCTCAGCACCTACATCCACTCCCCAAGCCACTTTGAAAATTCTACTATAATCTCTCCTAGATTACATCTTGATTGTTTTCCTAAGCTCACAATCCAAATCTAATTGATTTTCTTTGTGAAAATCAACCAAAACTAGACCCTCAAGCTAATCATAGGCTTACAAAACAAACACACTCCAATTTTAGGCTTGGATGAGACTATCTTTAAGTTTCAATTCCAATTGAAACTTGTTTATAACAAAAAATTTGAATACAATGAATGGCACGATAAAAAGCTCCTAAAAGTGCAAAAGAAAAGTTGATGAAGCTCTTGAAGATTGTGCTAAGGATGCTTAACAATCAATGTACTTTTCTTTCTTTGAAAACCACATGAATGCTTCAAGATTTTGGTGGTTGGGAGGTTCTAACTCTTTCTTGAATACTCACTTAATGCTCTTGCGTTTTCTCTTTTATTTTTCATTTTTCTTGTCTCTTCTATTTGTCTAGTAGCCTTTAAAACCTCTTAAAATGTCTAAAAAGCTATTTCTAGCTATTGAAGACTAAAAATAGCCATTAGACATGTTCTGCACATTTTTGAAATTTCTGCAGAACTAGCCTAAAATTGAGTCGACTCGACTCAAGTAGGAGTTGACTTAAGGTGACTACGAGTTGACTCGATAAAAGTAGAGATCGACTCAAGGTTTAGTTTGGAAAATATGATTCTCTATCTTTCCTAAGAGTCAACTCATAACCAAGTAAGGGTTGACATGAGATCAGGCTGAAGAATCCAATTCTTTGTCTACCTGAGAAAGTCGACTTGACAAAAGTAGGGATCGACTCGCAGACTATGCCACTTGACATTTGCATGCTAGAATCGACCCTTTGAAGTTTGGAGTCGGCTCTTGACCTCTTTCACTTAATTCTTCATGGTGTGGCTTATTCAATTCGCTTTCTTTGGCTCCTTAATATGATATTCATAAAATACTTTCTATTTATGAAACATTCTTACATAAACTTCAACAACTTATTAGCACCAAAATAAATACTTAAATATTTTATATTCATCAAAAGCAATCCTTGGGTCAATAGTTATTAGATGTGTGCCCTAGAAGTCAATTGTTGGCTTATGCATATTATAATTCCAGAGCATAATTTTATACTTATATATTTTATTTATTAATAAAAGGATAATTTTTACTACAATCATATTTTTTATGTGTCCATGGTTTGTCTAAGGGATTAATAGATGACGACACAAATGAAGAAAAAACTAGACTACACCGCAGGATTGACCTGATCGGATCAGATCTATAGTAAAATTTTTAAATTTTTTTTTAAATTGATACGATTAGATCTAAGAGTTTTCAGATCTGATTAGATAGATCTAAAATTAAATCATAAAAAAATAAGAATAGTGATATCAAATATCACCTGATTGGGTGAATAGTTCATCTTGTAGCGATGATTTGATGTGTCCAAGATTCTGATGTTAGCCGTGCACGTGCCCGACCTCTACCAGCATTTACTCAGATCAGATCTAGAGGTCTTTTCCTTCAAGATCTGATTTTAGAAGATCATATCTGCAATCTTCCTGGTGCACCTTCGATCTAATCTCCGGTAGCAGCATGTTCATCACACGAATAGGATCTTCTTGACTCAAACTTTGCAGCAGCAATGCTTCAGCCTTTTGATGGCTGATTTGTCCAACTCCTTAGGCATGGAGAAGAGGGAGAGGAGGAGGATAGGTGGCATGGGAGATGGAGGGAGAGATAGAGTTCTGGCATGGGCAAACAGGAATGCCAAAACCCTAGGCGCAGGGGTCTATTTATAGACGTATACATAACCCTCGAGTCCTAGGATTTTAAGCAACCGGTTTGCTTCAAACAGAAGGACTCCTCCCTTAATCCCATGCCCACTTTTGATTTTCCTTTATTTTTGTCACACAAAACCCAAGGAAAAATGGCACCACCTTATCTGATATGGTGGAGTGTGGGTGCATAGATCAATCTCGCAAAGTTTGAACTCCTTCAAAGTCTATCCTATCATATCCACTAAGGGCACACACCAAAAGGGGGCATGGGCCCTCTTTCTCTTTATGAAATTACCTAGAGATGTGCGCCCCTAGAAAATCTCTAGGGGGTGCGCAGCCCCTCCCTTCTTTCATGCAAAGAATGGGTCAAATGACCCTTATCCTAATGTCCCTTGCATGGGATTAAGACAAGCCTTGATCTCATTAGGACAAACCTTGATCTAACTAGGACAAGATCTGTTCTAATAAGAACAAGATCCAGTCAGACTCGGACAAACCCTTACAGGGTTTCTAAGTAAGCCAAATCAGATTTGATGGAGTCCAGACCAACCAAGAAGTCCATTGGAGGAGAAAGTCAGGTCCAATCGTGTGCTAGCATAATTTTCTTGAACCTAATTGGATCTAATCCAAATCAATCGAACCATGTTGGTCTAATTAATAATATTTAGACCCAAATTCTTATTTGTGAGATCCAATTAGGTTCAATTTTGTATGATAATAGGATATGTCATGATCTCTATCATTGACATCATCGAAATACCTTTAAATGGATCAGAACTCTTTTGATTCATCTAATTAGAATCATCGATTATCATGACAACTCTAATTAGTCCCAAAATCCACTAGTGATACCTAGCAGTATATGATGGCAACCCATCAGAGCTGAAAGCAAACCTTTCAGTGCAACCAACTATGTAATTGAGTTCTTTGATAAACACTTAAATTAAGTCACTAGAGGCATAAATTTAATTTAATTGCTCCTTATTTATTAAGAATTTGATGCTCTCTAATCTACTTTATAGATAATTATGAGTTTGGACTCATATAATTCAAATTAGACTCAAATTAGCTCAGATTCAAATAAACCAAGTAACCAGCTTCCATTCAAGTGTGAACGTGACTTACTCATGAAGGGATGAGAAGCATCCTCCTTTTGATCAAGGGTCCATAATTAAAGAAGAACTTTTACATGGATCCAAGTGTGAACACGACTTAAGGATCAATGGCCTAGATTAAAAGATAACCTTTCACATGGATTAAAGTATGAATGCGACTTAAAGATCAATGGATGAGAAGCAAGCTTCCTAATCCAGTGGCCCCTTTCTTGTTGCCTCTCTTTCTAATTAGTCCCACATGAAAAAAATAAAAAATCTTCCTTCCTCCTACACCTATAAATAAAATTCAATGTCTTTACTAAGAGATAAATCTTTCTTCATACCACAACTTTTGTAGGAGCCTGTGTGACAGGCGAGAATACCTATTCATAAAATTTTTATTCATCTTTTTCTCACTTTCTTCCATCCTTCCAACATACGAGAAGGAGAGTTAGCTAGGGGAACGTTGGCTAGAGGAGGTTCTTTTTATTTTCTTATTTCAACTCCAAGCCCTGTTAATGGCTTAGGAGTTAGTTTTTGTATCAAAGTTTTATTTCAGCAATAAAGTTTTATCTTAATTTTTTTTAATCATCGCTTGTGTAATTTAATTTATGCAATTCAATTTTAGCACATAGGATAGTTTAATTTTCATGCTTATTTACTTTCTGCATCTCTTTTATTTTTTATAATTTTAAATTTTAGCAATTAGTTTAATATTTTTTTTATATTTTTAATCGACTTTATAATTTTGAATCAAATCATGTCTAGCTAAGCAATCCTCTGGGGTTTGTGATGAAACTAAACCATGATTAGAAGCTTTTTCTTAGGATTTCTTCTTAGCTTTTATTTTTTTAGAGTACTTCTTTCTTCAAGCTTCTTGCCAAGAGACTTGATGGACTATCATTGGATTTCAATTTCTTTATAGTTCATACTTGATTCGGTGCAAGAAGGATAATAGGTAGAAGGCCTATAATCTTTTGAAATTATTTTTTCTTATTTCTTATAGAAAATTTTGATGGATTATTGTAGGGTTAGAGCCTCTTTATAGACCATACTTGGATAACACAAGAGAAGTAATTGAAAGGAGAGTTCTTTAATTAGGATGAATGCTTGTCCATGCATTACACCTTAATCAAGGAACATCATATGAGAAATCTTAGAAAGGCTATCTAAGTCATTAGTCTAGTGGATTCAAAAGTCCTAGATCTTTAAATTATTATTCTCTATAATTAATTTACCATTTAGTAATAAGTAATAAATAATCTTTCAAATTCTTTATTAAAGCTCACCTGAGTAAGGATTTGAATGCAATTCAAAGACAATTCCTCATGGTATCAATCCATACTTACTGGACATGCTACTTTGCACACCGTATGCTTACGGTTAATTTTAAGACATAACAAGTTTTTGGTACTGTTGCTGGGGAATTAGCATATTTTAAATTATGTTCTAAATTTTTGTTCTTCGTACTTTCAGTTTAGTTTAAGTCAGACTTTTTTTTTTTAACTTTCTTATCTTACTTTACAGAAAATTGGTGAGTGCTGAAAATCAGGTACATAATCTAACATTTTCTTTTTCCTTTAGCATACTACTTAGTTCATTATTGGTTTTTTTGTTAAAAGTTATTTGTTCTTATTGATTGTGCATAAGCATATCTAAACTACTTTAAGGGCACAAACATAAACAAGATAAGATGGAAATTTCATCATCCTTTCTTTGTCCATAAATAAGCTCCCTCATTTGCATTCATCCTAATCCTTAAATAAAATTAATTAGACGTTGATCCTAGGGACATCCAAGCTCATTAGGATAAAGCACCTGAAAGAGTTGGACTGGATCAGAATTGGCTAGTTGACTAGTGTCTAGGAAAGGAGTTCAGGGACAAGAGTCTGAAGAAAGATGGTTCTTTAATTGGTTCTATTTGCTTATCTGACCAATCTAATTGGTGTCTAAGGAAAGTACACCAATCTTATCCTTTCATGGCTAGTTGGCTTGCTAGTTTCTGACTTGGAGGGCTCCAAGGCAGCCTTGGCCATTAGGAGTTGTCTAGAATTAGGGTAACCTAGGATAGGTATTTGCCTGATAAGTATTTCAAAAAAAATCTTGACTAATTCTTCTCACTCTTCTATTTCATCTCTAGATTTAGGACTCCTTAGGATCCATCTCTAAAACTCTTTTCTTATCTATATTCCTCTTCTCTCTTCTTTAAAAAAAATTAAAAAAATTATATTTAATTTTGATCTTTTATTAAAATCTAAAAATATAAACAAATAAAAAATAAAAAATAAATTAAATTCTTCACTTTTCTCATGGAGAAGGATTTTGGATTGACTAATTAGAATTGATTTGATTCCTGTGTCAAGCTCTAAATTCATCAAAATAGAAGAAATCAATCAATCCCAAATCCTTAAGGATTTATGTTATCTAATTAGGTCCATCTAGCGTTCTTGCATCAAATTGCTCCAACCAACTATAAATAACTTTAAAATTAAATCTCAAATGATTAATATGCTTCTAAAATTTACTGGAATAGAGGATGCATATATATTTATTAAGAAATTTGAAGAGATTTGTGCAACCATGAGGCTGTGATAATTTTTCAGGGGTGAGATCAAACTGATATTAATCAATTTTTCCCTTAAGAATAATGCCAAAAAGTAGTTATACAGCTTGTCAAATCAATCTATCATAATCTGGAAGGGCTTTGTAAAAGTGTTCCTAAAAAATACTTTCTCTATCATAAGACAACTAGAATTAGAAATGAGATTAACCAATTCTATGAATTAGCTGGTGAATCATTCTAAAAGTATTTTGATCATTTTAAGAATCTTTTGACCCAATGCTTATACCATGGAACAGAGACTTGGAGGCTATGCCAAATAATTTATGAGATGCTAGATTCAAATTCCTGAACTATGCTAGAGTCTATGTGCCAAGGTCAATTTATGTATAAAGAACCTAATGAGACTTGGCAATTTTTAGAAGACCTGGTCAAGAAGAGTTTACAATGGGAAACCAGAAAGATCAGCACTCTTAAGAGATGGAATGCATCAAATGCCGACATCTCTAGCTATAGAGGCTAAAATTATAATCCTAACACATAGGTTGGAAGCCTTAGAATTGCAGAGATCAGCCAGTATAAATCATGTGTTTGCACCCATGTGTAGTGGGTGCAGTATACCATATCCTTGAAGACTATCCTCTCCTGATAAATCTAATAGAGAATGGGTGTGCACAGGTAAATATTGCATACTAGAAACCAATGAACAATCCTTATGCACCCATATATAATTCAGGATGGAGGAATCATCCAAACTTCTCATGGTCACAAAGCCCAAATGTAGGCGGTTCTAGCTTCAACCAGCAAAACCTAAGGCCCAACCCAATACTGAATAATGCATCAGGATTTAATAATGATGAAAAAGGGTTAGTGCATTAGAAAAGAGTCTAGAAGTCTTGGCGAAATCAATTGCTGACACCAATGCCACCTTGAATAACTTTATGCAAACCATGGGCCAACTTTTAAATACCAATACTCAAGCCATTGCCCAATTGAAAGTGCAAGTAGGTTAGCAAGCCTCTACTATTAGTGAGAGAGAGAGATAGGTTGCTTAGCCAACTTGAACCCAATCCATGAGCCCAGAATAGTCCATGACCTCAATATAGAAACCAAGTCAACCAAGTGAATGCAATTTACATCTTAAGGTCAGGGAAATAAGTGAACAATAAGGTGAGTATGCTTGAGAGTCAAGAAGACTCATCATCTGAGCCATCTTCTGAACAACCCATCCATCAGAATCATTCTAAGGAGCCTAAGTCATTAGCACTCGATGATTCATCAAATCTACTCACAGTACCCACCAAGCTTATAGCTCCTTTTCCAAATCAAGTAAGGTCAAATAAACAATTGGAACACTTGAATAAAATGTTAGAGGTGTTTAAAAAGGTTCAAGTAAATATCCCTCTATTAGACATGATCCAGCAAGTCCTAACCTTTGCTAAAGTTTTAAAGGACCTATGCCTAAAGAAAAAGGACAACCAATTTACCTAAGAAAGCCTTCCTAGCAGCAAGTGTGAGTTTCTATTTATCAAGTCAAGTATCAATTAAGTACAAAGATGTAGGGTCTCCTACAATTTCATGCACTATTGGAAAGACCAATATTAATAAGGCTTTATTAGACTTAGGAGCCAATGTAAACATTCTATCATACTCTATATATAAGCAATTAGTATTGGAAGAACTAAAATCTACAAGGATTACCTTGCAATTAGTAGATCAATCTTCTAGGATCCCTAAAGGAGTGGTAGAGGACGTGTTAATTAAAATTGATAATTTCATCTTTCCCATAGACTTTATCATTTTAGAGACTAAACCCATTTCAAATCCAAAAGGTCATATCCTAGTTATTTTAGGGAGACCATTTCTAGCGATTGCCAATGCCATAATCAATTGCTGAAATGGAAGGTCTCTTTTGGGAATATGACCATTGAACTGAATATTTTTAACTTGGAATAGGAATTGAACCAACCCAATGAAGAAAACTTAACCCAAGAAGATGTCTATGAACCTAATGATCTAAGCCATGAGAACATCAATATTAATCCTAGGTTGAATCAAGAATTTAAAAATAAAATTTAGGCAATTGTTAATCATAGAAATATTCGATCAGAACTAAAATCACTGATTGAACCAATTATTGAGAAAACACCATCATTGGATTGGAAGACACTCCTTGAACACCAAAAGTATAAATATCTAGGTCCATCAAAAACTTTACCTAAAATTATTAAATTAGATCTAAGTCCAATCCAAGAGATGTTAAGTCTACTAAGAGAGATTCATGATAAAACTGGTCATGTAAAAAAAAGATCATCTCTCTAGAATTGGTGGTGAAAGACTAGATGAATTTTTCAACCATGTATATAACCTGGGTTAAGATTAGAGTTTAGTCTGGCTGAAGACTATAAACTTAGCACTCCTAGGAGGCAATCTAGATTCTTGTATTTTAATTTTTTTTAGTATATTTAGGTCTTACTTAAGTAAAGTCAATGTCAAATAAATTAGGGGAAAGAGCTAAAATTGCATCCTCAAGAACATCTAAAGATACCTACTGAACCAAGGACATATCAAGTTAGGTGTATTCTTTCCTTTTTACCTATTGCATCTTTTATTTTCCATACTCTATTAAGGATAATATAGAATAAGTTAGGGGGTGAGGGATAAACTTCAAACTTTACATTGAACCTTTGTACTTACAAATTTATTGGTATTCATATACCTGACTATGCTTCAAATTTGAGTAACATTAGATATTTTAGTAGCATTTGATGCATACTTTAGATAAGTTTTGGAAGTATCGAGGGACTGCATAATGATAAAGTTTAATAGAAGGTTGAGTCTAGAATAAAAATTAATTTTGAGCATTTCTAGCCTTTCCTATTAATATCTAAAGAGAGTTGATCTTTTATGGGTATAAGTAGGATATGTTGATATATATAGTTCCTTCAAAAAAAAAATATTGATTTTCCATCGAGTAATCAAGTCTTGTTGCCTTAGTAAGCAATGATATTCACATCAAAAAATAGGCAATATTAAAATGAAAATCATACAGCCAAGTCTCAATCAATAGCCTATTTGACTCGAGTTAGTAAGTCCAAGGGATATTTTACACCTAATGCCCTAAAGCTAACTGGTTTGGAAGTTATTGGCCTAACACTCGCTACAAGGGCTAAATAGAAAGCTTAAGTGGTTAAGACATTGTACAGACTATATTTTCTAAAAAAAAAATGAAGGAATGAATGTGCAAATGCAAAATCACTAGCCATCTTAAAGTTAGACAATCCAAGGATAAAGCTAGGAGTGGGTCAAGAAAAAGCTTTGAAAAATTTTATATTCTTTACTTAACCATTCTATCAGATAGCCTTAATATCCTAATGACATGCTTGATAATTTTCTAAGTGGATATCTTTTTCTTCTAAAATTATTAAATGAACACTCATGTCAAAGAAAGTTGATATTGAATATCCTTATTTCTTTTACTCGAGGACAAGTAAAGTTCAAGTTGGGGGTATGATAAACACTTCAATTAAGTCGCTAGAGGTATCAATTTAATTTAATTACTTCTTATTTATTAAAAATTTGATGCTCTCTAATCTACTTTATAGGTAATTAAGAGTTTGGGCTCATACAATTCAAATTGGACTCAAATTAGCTCAGATTTAAGTAAACTAAGCAACCAGCTTTCATTCAAGTGTGAACGTGACTTACTCATGAAGGGATGAGAAGCAACCTCCTCTTGATCAAGGATCTAGAATTAAAGAACATCTTTCATATGGATCCAAGTGTGAACACGACTTAAAGATCAATGACGTACATTAAAAGATAACCTTTCATATAAATTCAAGTGTGAACGTGACTTAAAGATTAATGGATGAGAAGCAAGCTTCCTAATCTAATGGCCTCTTAATTGTTACCTGTCCTTTTAATTAGTCCCACATGAAAAAAATAAAAAATCTTCCTCCCTCCTACACTTATAAATAAAACCTAATGCCTTTACTAAGAGATAGATCTCTCTTCACACCACAACTCTTATAGGAGCCCATGTGATAAGCAAGAATACCTATTCATAAAATTTTTATCCACCTTTTGTTCAATTTCTTCCACCCTTCCAGCATACGAGAAGGAGAGTTAGCCAGGGGAAGGTCAGCTAGAGGAGGTTCTTTTTATTTTCTTATTTCAACTCCAAGCCCTGTTAATGATTTTTGTATCAAATTTTTATTTCAACAATAAAGTTTTATCTCAATTTTCTTTTAATCATCGCTTGTATAATTTAATTTATGCAATTTAATTTCAGCACATAGGATAGTTTAATTTTTATGCTTATTTACTTTATGCATCTCTTTAATTTTCTATAATTTTAAATTTTAGTAATTAGTATAATATTTAATTAACTTTATAGTTTTGAATCAAATCATGTCTAACTAAGCAATCCTCTAGGATTTGTGATGAAGCTAAACCATGATTAGAAGATTTTTCTTAGGATTTCTTCTTGACTTTTATTTTTTTAGAGTTCTTCTTCCTTCAAGCTCCTTTCCAAGAGACTTGATGGACTATTATTGGGTTTCAATCTCTTTATAGTTTATACTTGATTCGGTGCAAGAAGGGTAATAGATAGAAGATCTATAATCTTTTGAAATTCTTTTCTCTTATTTCTTATGGAAAACTTTGATGGATTATTATTGGATCAAAGCTCCTTCATAATCCATACTTAGGTAACATGAGAGGAGTAATTAAAATGAGAGTTCTTTAATTAGGATGAATGCTTGTCCATGCAATACATCTTAATCAAGAAATATTATAGAAGAAATCTTATAAAGGCTCTCTAGGTCATTGGTCTAGTAGATTTGAAAGCCCTAGATCTTTAGATTATTATTTTCTATAATTAATTTGCTATTTAGTAATAAGTAATAAATAATTTCCAAACTCTCTTTTAAAGCTCGTCTAAGTAAGGATTTGAATGCAATTCGAACATAATTCCTTATGAAATCAATCCATACTCGCTGAACGTGCTATTTTGCATACCATGCACTTGCGATTAATTTTAAGACATAATATTCTTCTATCATGAGCCCCAACAAGATATAGGTTAAGGTGAACTCATCAGAACTAATACCTATCATATGAAAGAATTATTCAATTTGAGTCCGGTGTGAAATCCTAATAGAAATTTCTTTCTATTATTTCACACTACCATGGCCATGGGCTTTAGGACTCGATCTCATGATCATCATAGGACTACTTCTACTCTACCAAGATTGATAGTATTGAAAATAGTATCCCAAAGTTAATTATCAGTCTGTTGATGGTTGTGCTATTTGTTATACTTGTATATAAATTATTAATAAATAAAATTTATTTTAGCATTTTATCATCATAAAATCTCACATCTTCTAATGAACTCCTGTGTTATGGTGATATCCTTAGGACTATTTAGAATTGATAAAGGAGGATTTATCATTTAGTCTTTAAAACTATTCACGATCAAATGATATGTTGTTATCAAGGACGATAATGTTTATCGAGTGTAGGTCATTGTGTAACACATGGGTTGGTTGTCCTTTTAACCAAGAAGTGTATAGACACTGGTATGGCATGCAGATGAGATATAGGGGTACATCTACATTAAACGTGATCAACTCTGGAGCTTTTCTACTATCAAGATTTGCTCTAATGAAATATAGGTATAAGTGTCCCTCCAACTTGAGATAACCATGGTGACTTTCAAGCAACTCACTATGCTTTGGTGTTGGAATACCTAATTTTTTAATTCAGTGATGGAAGGTTTTTGGGCACAATCAAGTACTTGAGAAGTTAGTGCGTATATCAAGATGGAACTGACCACTCCTAATTTCAGAAGTTGTATTCAATTATGTTTCAATTTAGCAAATTCTTGGCTAGGGTAGTCTTAGTGAGGGGTCACGAGACTAATTACTTTGAGATATGATTTAGATGTATCTTTCGGTATTAATAGTTTAACTTTGAGTTATCCTCATGCACAGAGATCAAAGGGATGAATTATGTGGTAACCATATTCACATTGGTTATGAATGTTGCGATTGTGACTATTCAACCTATCTAAATATCGGGTACCATTGCTAGATAGTCACTTTGATTAGTACAAAAGGTGGTTTCTATACTATCGACTTAGGTTCGAACCTGTGGGTCACACATACTAGAGATTCCTACCTAATCTGATGACTAGTGAAGAGTTTCACTAGACTAGAACTCTATGATCAAGAGTCCTACTGGATTGAGACTCTTCAATCAAGAGTCTTACTATATTAAAACTCTGAGTTCTGATTGTCTGGGACTCTATGATCAAGAGTCCTAGTGAACTGAAACTCTATGGTTAAGAATCCTACTAGACTAAGACCTTCGACCAAGGGTCCTACTGCTCTGAAACTCTGAGTTCTACTTATCTAAGATTTTGTGATCAAGAGTCTGGACTCTGTGATCATGAGTTTCACTTATTTTGGATACCAAAATCAAGAGTCCCATTGGTTTGGGATTCTTCGATCAAGAGTTTTATTTTAGTGGAACTCTGTTATTCGGATATCCATTGGATTTAGACTCTATATTTATGAGAGATTTAATTAATGATTTGATCACTAATTAACTTAATTTTATTAAGTAATTTTTTTTGGATCAAGTCTAATTGAATTGGATTCAGTTGGATTTTACCCAATTAGGTTATGAGATGACTTAATCACGGAGGAGGTTTGATCCTTGATTCGATCAAAGGTTGGGATTAATTAATTCATGATTTGACTAGGATTTAATTGAGGCTAATTAAATCTAAATGAGTTGGATTTAATCTAGTCTAACTAGACCTAGCCAAATTAGTTTGGACCTAGTCTAATTGGATAAGTTTTATTTCAGACTAGTTTGACTAGTCTTCATGTGCCACCTCACCCTTATCCTTGCACCATCTTTATTCAACAAGAGAGATGTTTCTTGTAATGAATTTCCATGCACAAAGGGAGTCCACACCTAGCTTTGCATGTTCCTAATGGATAAAGCCAAGTTGGTTTTGATTTGAATTCAAATAAAGTTTGAATTCAAATGATTAACCACTTGGCCTTATCCCTCTATGCCATCTCTCTTGTATGCGCACATCTATATTTATCATGAACTTTTGGGATAGGAAAAACTAGTGAGAAACCTCCCATCTGGTGGATGAATTCCTTCCTAGCATGAGAAAAATAAAGAAAAAAATTAGAGAAAAAAAATAAGAGAGAAAAGAAAGCATAAAGTTAGGGTTCTGGAGTGCTACCCTAGAATTATGTTCTAAGGTTTATGGTGTGTTTTCATCAGTTCTAAGTGTTAAAACTTCACGATATTTTTTGGAGACCCTCCTCTTCCTCTTCTTTACTATGAGCTCAGAAGTGGCACTCCCAAATCTTGAAAATATGAGAAGACAGATCATGAAAAGATGGGAGTGAGCCAAAAGAAGAATCAGTCTCAATAGTAAAGTTCAAAAACTGGGCTGGCTCACTCTGAGACTGAGCCGACTCAGTTAAAAATTAGGTCGGCTCAGTCTAGAACTGGGTTGGCTAGGTCTTAGAGAAAAATTCAGATAGAGAGCAGCATTTTTGAACTATTGACATGGTACACAACTAGGTCGGCTCAGTCTGGGACCAGACTAAGCCGACCCAGTCGTAGGTTAGCTGGCTCAGTCTGAAACTGGATCGGCTCAGTTTTTGTGGATTACTATTTTATGTACATGAGTTGTTTGGATTTGAAAAGTTTTTCTATGAGCTTGGGCTTGATCCTTTGTAAAGTATATATACTGAAAATAGATCAAGATTGTAAGTGTGCTGAAATATACTGAATAAAAGCTCTTTTCTTCCAAAAATATCTTATTCTCTTCTTCCTATTTCTTGATTTATTTGATCATGCTTCCGTAGAGATCTCTAAGAAGTACTTTCTTGATTGCTTGGCTAATCATCGATGGCCACACCGATCCATGTGGGAAGAGTGCATATTCTCAATATTTGATATCAGAATGGTGTTGTGTGGAAGAAAGGAAGACACCTAGGATTTACTACATCCAAGATCTATTGCACCAGGTTTTATCTTAAAACTTCTAGTTTGCTTCGTGGTTGTCTCTAGATTGAGGTGAAGATTGTTTACACAGAGGAATGATGATACAGAAGTTTGGAAAGAGGATCTAGGGCTAGTTAGATCTTCTGTGAAGGGTAGTTTTACTAATGTGTAATCGTGAAGGGTGTTAGGGATCTGTTCTTGACTTGTTTGAAGTCATGGAATCAAGTGAATTCAAGATAGATTTTGAGAAGTTTGACGGTAAGGGAAACTTTATCCTATGGCAGCAAAGAGTAAAGAACTTGTTGATTCAGCAGAGGATCTACAAGGTCTTGACAAAAGAAAGGTCGGAAAAGATCAGTGCTGAGAATTGGAAAGAGTTGGATGAAATTGCTTTTAGCACAATCCGAATGTGCTTGATCGATCAGGTTTTGCTCGAGGTTTGCATAGAGACTATGGCAAAAGAGCTCTAGGAGAGACTGGAGAATACATATATGAGAAAGAACATGACGAACAAGTTGTGGTTGAAGAAATAACTATATAGTCTAAGGATGCCCGAAGGTGGAGATCTTGTTGCACATATCCAAAGGTTCAATCAGATGTGTTCTGAGGTGATGAGTTTAGATGTGAAGATTGACAAGGAGGATCGGGCATTGCCACTATTATGTTCTCTCCTAGGTTCGTATGATGGTCTCATAACAATTCTAATTTATGGGAAGGAGATCCTAAACTATGAAGAGGTTGTTGGTGTGCTCAAATCAAATGAGCAAAGGGAGAAGATCTGTAAGGGAGACCCTAAGTCTGAGATCTTGGCTATGAACAAAAGATAGAAAAGATCAAAGAAGATAATAAGAGAAAAATCCAATGGCAGGTCAAAGTCTCACGATCAAAGAAAGATGACATTGAAATGTTATAAATGTCATCAGTCTGGATACCCGAGGAGAGATTGTCTCCTTTTGAGATCAGAAAAAGAGAAGGCCAGCAAGGAAGATGATATAGCTTCTGTGAGTAGTGAAGAAGATCTGCTAGTTGTATCAGATGGCTCAAAAGAGTGCGATACTATATGCATATTAGATTTAGCATGCTCGCACCACTATACTTCTCATCGAAAGTAGTTTGCTACCTACCAAAAGGCCGATGGTGGAAGTGTCAGCCTTAGAGATGATCACCAATACAAAGTAGCTAGAATTGGCTCTATTAGGATGAGGATGTACAATGGGATCATTCGTACATTATCAAATATCAGGTATGTATCAGAGTTGAAAAAGAATTTGAATTTTTAGACTACTTAGAGGAGTAGGATTATGCTTTTAGTAGCCAGGCTGGGAGTGGATGTCTAAAAATTTTCAAGAAAGCTTTGGTGGTGATGAGAGGTAGAAGACTAACCAACAATCTTTACAGAATAGAAGGCTCGGGGGTAAATGATAGTGCAAAGGTGCTAGCAGTGGCACATGAGGAGTAGATTTTATATTGATTGTGGCACTATCGGATGGGTCATATGAGTGACTATGGGCTCACAGAACTAAGCAGAAGAGATATGATCCCAGCCCTGAAGAAGGAGGGCACAGATCTTTGTGAGCCATGTATCTTTGGCAAATAGCATCGGGTGAAGTTTGCCAGAAGTACCAAGCGCAGCGAGGGAGTGCTAGATTTAGTGCACTCGAATGTGTGGGGATCAGCTTCTGTATCAGCTAGAGGTAGGGTAAAATACTTTATTACTTTCATTGATGATTTCTCGAGGAAGGTGTGGGTTTATCTGATCAGAGAAAAATTAGAGATATTTTCCCGGTTCAGAGCCTGGAGAGCTGAAGTAGAGGAGTCAGGGAGATAGGTAAAGTATCTAAGGTTGGACAATGTAGGGGAGTATACTAGCCTGGAGTTCAGGAGGTACTGTGAGAAAAATTGCATCAAATGCCATTACACGGTGAGGATGACTCCCCAATAGAATGGTGTCGTGGAGAGGATGAACCGAACACTGACCGAGAAGGCATGGAGTTTGAGGCTGCAGACATCACTTTCAAAGTCCTTTTGAGATGATGCTCTAACTTTTTCTTATTTTTTTATGAATAGGTCCCCTCATTATAAGCTGAATAGAGGCATTCCAGAAGAGGTCTGAAGTGGAAAAAAGGTGGAGCGTGGCCACCTGAAAGTCTTCGATTGTACAGTCTATGCACATATGGAGGAAACCGAGAGGAGCAAATTGAACCCAAAATATCAAAAGATGGCATTCATAGGGTATCGATAAGGAGTCAAGGGATATCTGTTGTAGGACTCTTAGGCACAGAAGTCAGTGATCAACAGAGACATTATCTTTGATGAGAAGAGCATCTTGAGGAGGTTTGGGATAGATAAAACTAGAGAAACAAAGGTGAACAGCGGTGGCCAGTCAGAGAATGATGGCATGCAGGATACATCCACGTATAGGAGTGTTCCTGTTGAGGTGGAGCTGGGTAGAAAAATATTGTCTCAGATTGAAAATCAGTATGGAGGGCTGGCAGTTCAGATAGATATGTAGGAGCGGCCATAGACATCAAATAGAGATGTGCTAGTGGGAGTGGCTTTGCACATGCCCCAGCATACTATTAGGAGACCAGTCAGATATGGCATTGATGAGGTTATCTCCTATGCACTCATCACTGCTAATGGAGATTCAGAGAATTATGCAGAGACCATGAAGAGTGAGGATCATGATTCATGGATGCAGGCTATGATGGAGAAGATGGCATCACTTGAGAAGAATCAGACATGGCAGCTGATGGATCTTACAGAGGGTGCTCGATCTATTGGCTCAAAGTGGATGTTTATAAAGAAAGAAGCACCTTCAGAACAAGATGAAGTCAGATTCAAAGCAAGACTGGTAGCAAAGAGATACTCACAAAGGGAAGGAATTGACTACAAAGAAATTTTCTCTCCTATGGTATGTCATACATCTATTCGAGTTTTGTTGTCACTAGTGGCACAACATAACATGAAATTGGAATAGATGGACATGAAGATGGCCTTCCTTCATGGGACATTGGAGGAAAGAATCTACATGAAGCAGCCAGATGGTTTCATGGAGATGGGACATGAAGAAAAGTTGTGTTTACTCAGGAAGTCTTTGTATGGCTTGAAACAATCTCCTTGTTAGTGGTATCGAAGGTTTGATAGCTTTATCTTGAGCCTGGGTTTTAGTAGATGTGAACATGATTGTTGTGTCTACGTCAAGAATGTAGATGAGGAGGATGCCCAATACCTGTTATTATATGTTAATGATATGCTCATAGCTAGTAGAAGCATGGATGCTGTGAAAAGGTTGAAAAGGGCATTATCATCTAAATTTGAGATGAAAGATTTGGATCAAATGGAGATTTGCAAAGATAGGTGCAAAGGAGTGCTCCATTTGTTATGAGAAAAGTATGTTCAGAAGATTCTAGAGAGGTTTGGGATAGAGAAGGCCAAACCTACGGAGATGCCATTGTCGAGCCATATGTCTCTCTCCAAGTTACAGTACCCCCAGTCATAAGAGGAGAGAGAGTACATGAAATGAGTCCTTTATGCAAATGCTGTAGGCAGTGTGATGTACACTATGATGTACTATAGATCAGATATAGCACATGCTATGAGCATGGTTAGTAGACACATGGCTAACCCTGGGAAGGAACACTGAAAAGCATTGAAATTGATATTGAGATATCTGCATGGAACAAGGGATTTTGATTTGATGTTTGGTGGGCAACCGAGAGGATTTGGAGAACAATCTATGAAGATGTGTGAAGGTTCAGGTCCTCTAGAAGGATTTATTGATGCAAATTATGCTAGTGATATTGATACAAGGAGGTCTACTACTGGATACCTCTTCTACGTATATGATGGATCGGTGTCTTGGAGATCAATCCTTCAGCCAATCATGGCCTTGTCTACTATAGAGGCCAAGTACATTGGGATAATGGAGGTTGCAAAGGAAGCCCTTTGGCTTAGGAGGCTGATTGATAAGTTAGGGATGGAGCAGAGCAAGGTTACACTATTTAATGATAGTTAGAGTGCTCTATTGTTGGCACAGAACTCAGTCTATCATGCATGCACAAAGCATATAGACGTAAGGTACCACAAGATCAGAGAGCTGGTGGAGGAAGGTGAGGTAGAACTGATGAAGGTCCATACTAAGGAGAATCAGTCTGATGCACTCACGAAGGTACTCCCCAGAGATAGCTTTCAAAGATGTATGGTACGGATGGGTCTATTTAGAAGAGATGAGTTCACAAGAACTTGAAAGCACCAAGGTGGATAATGTGAGCTCATGAGTGGCACTCCCAAGTCTTGGAAACATGAGAAAATAGGTCATGAGAAGATGAAAGCGAGCTGAAAGAAGAATCAGTCTCAATAGTAAAGTTCAGAAACTAGGCCGGCTCACTCTGAGACTGAGCCGGCTTAGTTAGAAACTGGGTCGGCTTAGTCCAGAACTGGGTCAGCTTAGTCTCAGAAGAAAATTTAGATAGAGAGCAGTATTTTTGGATTGTTAGCATGGTACACAACTGGGTCGGCTCAGTCTAGGACTGAGCCAAACCCAATCGCAGGTTAGCCGACTCAGTCTGAAATTGGACCAGCTCAGTTTCATGGGTTATTATTTTGTGTACGTGAGTTGTTTGGATTTGGAAAGTTTTTTTATGAGCTTGGGCTTGACCCTTTATAAAGTATATGTACTGGAAATAGGTCAAGATTGTAAGTGTGCTAAAATATATTGAATAAAAGCTCTTTTCTCTTAAAAATCTCTTCTTCTCTTCTTCTCTATTCCTTAATTTATTTGATCGTGCTTTCGTAGAAATCTCTAAGAAGTACTTTCTTGATTGCTTGGCTAATCATCGGTAGCCATGCCAATCCATGTGAGAAGAGTGCATATTCCCAACATCTACCTTTGCTACTGATCCAAAATATTCAAAGAATTGGTGGAGGGAGATCAAATGAGTTCGGTCAACATCAGCCGTCGAATGATCCTACATCGAGCTAGCACTCAGAAGGAGATGATCGGGATTAGGACCTCAGTGGACCATCTATGGAGGCCAGACATATGTGTGGCTGCATCGTGATGATAAGATTTATCTGGTGTTAACATCGGTGGTGACTCGATTGCGAAGATCATCTACCCGTGCAAGGTAACGTGTTCTAAACATATAGTATAATAAAAATATTTTACTATTCATTTCATATTTAATTGCATGCACATACATTTATATTAGATCCTGTTATTATAAGGTTTATAGATCAGATCTATAGCTTTTTAAAAATTAATTAGATTAATTTTTATTTTTGCTATAATTATTTTTTGAAAAGATTTCAAAAGTAGGCCTAGAAATCCTACATGCTTTCCATCAGTGGTATCAGAGCATCCAGGCCATTTAATGTGATCTATATACATGTTTAGATTATTTTTTAGATTAGATCTAAGTAATAATCTAATTTTTTTTAGATTTGAAAGAAAAATAACAAGATCGCATGGATCATAGGTTGTCCTACCATAGGATTTACACCCTACAGTATTGGTTGTCCTGGTACATGATGATCTAGATCATCAAATCATAAAATTTTAGATTTGACCTAATAATTTTTATGATTTGATTGTATGATTTTGATCTAATTTTTAATCATGAATAAGAGTTTATATTAGATCTAATTTGATTCATAAGTTTTATGTATTATACATAGGTCTAGATTAAAACCTACAACTAGTATCGCTTTGAAATGAGCCAACCCAACTTTTGGAATAGGTCGACTCATTTGGTGAACAATGCTAAGTTATGTTGAACCTTTCAAAATTTTGAAAAATATTTTTGAAATGCCAAACCCCAACCCTCAGTCCAAAATCTTAATTAAGAATTAAGTATCTTGAATTAGGATCTAGAATTGTGAATTAAAGATCCTAAGTCATTAATCATAAAATGTGGATTATTGGGTTAGATGAATTAGGTCCACTAATTGGGTTAGACTTAAGGTTAGTTAAAGAATGAACTAATTTAGAGTAATTGATCAAATCTAACCAAATGTTGATTTAGATTAGGTCAAGGACTCTTTAGACTAAATTACAGTAGCTGTAGTTGGTCAAGTCCATGCCTTTAATGAGAACCAAATGGACTTGATTCGTGGCTATGCGGTCGAATCCAAAATTGTTAGGTTGGTCAAATTGAAACTAATGAATTGGATGGTGTCTAAGATAAGTCTGAAAGTCTAGACTAATGATTTTTAATTTGGAGCTACTCGCATTGATTCAGTCTTTGATGAGTTAATGGCACATGCCTTCCACTGATCTTACTTACTTGGCCATCCTGGTGAGTTAGATTTTGATTAGATCACTTGATGATTTAGGCTCACCCATGTCAATTAGGTAAATCAGTGTGACTAATTTAGGTGCTCCTGATGTGGACTTGAATTAGATCCTTTTTTATCTGACTTGGTGAAGTTTGTGGGGGGATCAAATTTGGTTGGTTAATTCTCTCTTCTTTTCTTAAAATGAGTTAACCAAATCCTCTAAAATTATTATGTTCTTAAAAATAAAATAGTTATAATGATAACTAAGTCATTATCTCCCATTAAGTTGAGTGATAATGGGTCCATTAGTTTAATAATCATTGGAAGCCCAAAGGCCTGGTGCTTATTAACTAATGAAATTACAATTTATAATATGATGATTTGGTTGTGCCTTTCTAATGGTGGTCAGGTTGGCCGGCCAAAGTCAGGCTTGATCATTTATTGGTCAGATACACCAGATATGATCATGTTAATGGTCAGACCTAACTGGATCTTTTCAGTGAAGGGCAAAACCTACTGATTAGGTTCTCGAGGCAAAATTAAAATACTAGGAGTTGTTTAGAGAAATAATTAGTTATGAACCTACCCATAGATGCACATGGGTTGACCAATCAAAGTTGAATTCATGTGTAGTCTATGTCGATTCTAGTACCCATTAAGAAATTAAAGTAATTTCTCAAATTAGAGGTAGAGGCTACCAGTTTGAATAAAATAGTGAGAGGACCTTTAGACTAAAGTCCAAGTCTTTAGAATTAGTAATTCATATACTAATTAGGTTTGATTTTTCTTAATGCAGAAATGGCCACTATCTTATTGCTTAGGTCGTTGTTAGACAATGACAAATTAATAGGATCTAACTTCGATAGCTGGTATTGAAAGTTAAAAGTCATCATGGAGCATGAGCGGATCTTGTATGCCTTAACTGATCCAACACCTAGAAAGCCAGCTTCGAATGCTAGAAGAGTGGTCCGAGATGCTTACCAAAAGTGGCTCAATGATCGTACCACCATTTGGTGCATCATGCTGGCAGTAATGAATTATGAGTTCAGCCATAGGTTTGAGAATGCCCAACCATAGGAGATGCTTCAAATGTTGAACCACTCTTTTGGCATGCCTAATGATGTTGAAAGGTACAAAACTAGTTATGCCATTTTCAATACTCGAATGAGGGATGGGGCCTCAGTCACCAATCATGTACTGTACATAATCGAGATGATTGAGAGCTTGAGTAAGCTGGGCTCTCCCCTACACGAGCAGCTCAGGAAGGATATGATCCTTAATTCTTTGCCCAAGTCCTTCCTTTCCTTTCTTACTCATTTTTGAATGACAAAGCCTGCAGTAAATTATCATGGTTTATTGGGGTTACTGCTGAACTTTGAGAAGGATCACCAGATCCATAAGGAGATGGTGAATGTAGTGGGTGGCTATTCTTCTAGTCGTCGATCCTTTAGGAAAGGAAAGAAGAAGAAGAAGAACAAGAAGATGCAGCCTCATGCCGGGATGAATGCACAAGGTCAGACCAAGAAGTGCAAGCCTGACCAGAGCCAAGCGAAGTGCTTTTTTTGCAAAAAGTAGGAGCACTGGAAGAGAAATTATCCTCAGTACATTGCCCCCTGGATACGAACAGACCGAGAAAGAAGCAAGCTATTGTTGGACAAGGTAATTATATGATAACCCCTTGCAACTTCTCTATATATGATACTACTGCCTGGGTATTGGATATTAAAAGCCCTTATCATATTTGTGATTCAATGTAGGATTTACAGGTCAGTAGAAGATTTGATGAAGATGAGAGGTTCCTGAACATTGCAGATGGAAGACAAGTTTCAGTTCTAGCTTTAGGAACCATGAACCTTGTAATCAATTCTTATAAAGTAGTTCTTAGTGAATGTCACTTTTGTCCAAATTTTTTATTGAATGTTATTTCTGTAGGTCTTTTGGCCAAGAACAGTTATCAATTTTCAATAAAAAAAACTTTTATGATATCATTTTAAATGGTGTTATGATTTATGTTGGATAATTGAATAATGATATTTATTTACTATCATAACCTATTAATGTAGTCCAGTCATCTGATAAACATCTTAGATTAGATGATACGTCAGAAGTCTACCTTTGGCATTGTAGGCTAGATCATATTAACAAGAACAAAATAAATAGGTTGGCTCAAGAAGAAATTCTTGAAATTAGTGTTTGTGACTCAATTCCGACCTGTGAGTCCTGTCTTCTTGGTAAAATAACCAAGTCATCTTTATTAAAAAAGATGAGTGAGCTAGTGAACTCTTAGATCTATTATATACTGATGTATGTGGACCCATGAGTTCAAGTGCTAGAGGTGGATATTTCTACTTGATAATCTTCATAGACGACCTATCAAGGTATGGGTACATCTACTTAATGAAGCATAAATCAAAATCGTTTGAAATGTTCAAACTATTTCATAATAAAGTAGAAAAACAAACTAAGAAGAGTATCAAAACTCTTTGGTCTGACCGAGGGAGTGAGTACATTTTCAATAAATTTTTGACATATTTTGGAGAGAATGGGATTCTCTCCTAATGTACTCCTATAACACCACAGGATCATGGTGTGTCTGAAAAGAGGAATCAAATCCTATTGGACATGGTTCGATCCATGATGGGGTTTGCTGGTCTGCCTATCTTCTTATGGGTATTTGTGCTTGAGTCAGCCTATTATCTTCTAAATAGGGTTTCAAGTAAGTCTATCTCCAAAATGTCATATGAGATATGGATAGAACGTAATCCAGTACTCTCGCACCTTAGGGTTTGGGGGTGTCTGGCTTATATCAAACGTTTAGTAACGGACAAGTTTGGACCTAGGTCTGACAAGTGTTATTTCATAGGGTACCCAAAAGAGACCAAAGGGTATTACTTCTATCTAGTTGATGAGCAAAAGGTATTTATCAGCCTTAAGGCAATCTTCTTGGAAAAGGAGTTCTTAGGTGAAGGAACTAATGCCTTTAAGGTCGAACTTGAGAAAGTTTGGTAGGTAGAAAAACTAGCACAAGTAGCTGAACCTAAACTAGATTTAATTTGATCAAATCTGGAGCCCATTGATCCTACATCCTCAAGGCAGTTTGGTAGAGTACCACGTCAATCGAACAGATACTATGATTTCTTGGTTCGAGATAGTGATCATATCGAACTTGATGAGAATCATGAGGATCCCATCACTTACATGGATGTAATGTAGAGATCCGACTCTGAGAAATGGCTTGAGGCCATGAAATCGAAAATAGAGTCTATGAAGGTTAACGATGTATGGACATTGGTTGACTCACCTGAAGGGATAAAACCCATAGAGTGTAAGTGGGTCTTCAAGAGGAAAAGGGGTGCAGACGAAAAGGTGGAGATCTATAAAGCCCGTCTGGTTGCCAAGGGATATCATCAACATTATGGTATAGACTATGATGAGATGTTTTCTCCTATGGCAATGCTCAAATTCATTTGGATCGTGCTTGTGATGGCTACCCATCTGGACTATGAAATTTGGTAGATAGATGTGAAAATAACTTTCCTAAATGGGGAGCTAGAAGAAGAGATGTATATGATACAACCTGAATGATTCATATCCATAGATGAGTTTAAGGTGTGCAAGCTTCAAAAGTCCATTTATGGACTGAAGTAGGCATCTCAGAGTTGGAACATACATTTTGATAGGATAATCAAGATGTATGGCTTCGTTAAGAATGGAGAAGAGCCCTGCATATATAAATGGGCTAATGGTCCAGCGGTTGTATTCCTGCTATTGTATGTAGATGACATTCTCTTAATTAGAAATGATGTCCCTGCATTACAAGAAATAAAGATTTGGTTGTCATCACAATTCTCCATGAAGGATTTGGGAGAAGCTTCCTACATCCTAGGGATGAAGATCTATAGAAATAGATCTAAAAGGATGCTTGGTTTATCTCAGTCTATGTACATTGACACTATGCTGAAGAGATTCAGCATGGAGAATTCTAAGAACTATCTACCGATAGGCCATAAAATTTTTTTCTTGAAGAGTGATTGTCTGACAACACCTCAAGAGAGAGAGCATATGAGTAGAATTCCATATACTTCGATAGTGGGTTCTATTGTGTATGCCATGATATGTACATGATCCGATGTGGCATACTCACTAGGGGTAATGAGTAGATACCAATCCGATCCAGAAGAGAACCACTAGAAGGTTGTTAAAACCATCCTGAAGTATTTAAGAAATACTAAGGACAAATGGCTTGTTTATGGTGAATCGGATCTGAGACTTATTGGGTTTATTGACTTCAGTTTTTAGTCTGATCATGATGACAGCAAAAGTATATCGGGATATTATTACCATCCATAACATCCCAGGCATCACCTAGCTCTGATACCAAATTGTGGATCCATGGTATCGCTTGAACGTCAATCATCCTTGACATCATAAGCATCGATACCATGTTGCGGAATCCCCTGATCTTTAGCATGGATCTGAAGAAACCTATGATGTTCTCTATGGGCAGCAAACCATCAACACTCCACCTGGATCTGTGATGGGGTGCCTCCCTCCTTGGGCTTGAGGAAGATGCCCCCTTCTCTAGGAATTCTTCAAGAATCCTGGGGCAGCAACTCTGGAGAGAAGAGAAGAAGAGAGAATTGAGGGAGAAAAGATCTGTATTGATTCCAATCTTGAAAATCTTAATACAAACTATGTATTTATACATAGCTATTAGGTCCGACCAAAAACTCTCTTGGCTAACCCAATACATGAAAGCACTCACCGAACCTATGTACACCCATGTCTCCCATGCTCTCATCCTCTAAATCTAGACCCAATCCATACATGAGTTAGCCCCCTTAAGACCTCTTGAACCAGACCTTAAGACCCCTAGGATCAACTCAGATCCTAGCCCAAAATAGACCCTTGCATAACTCTGCCCGTGCACTGAGTTGGCTCAGTCTCAGCACTAAGCCAGCTAAGTTCCACTGGGTCAGCTCGATCTGAAACTGAGTTGGCCAAGTTCTATGTCATGCCTGCAGTCCCAAACGCTCAGCTCTCTATTTTGCCTATGCTTTGAGACTTAGCCGATCCAATTTTGGACTGAGTCGGCTAACCTGCAGAAAATCTCTTTTCTATAGTCTTGATTTTCTAGCTTTGGTTTCTTACTTCACCTTGTATTTTAGATCTCCAAAGCACCAATCAAGCTCCTGAAATCCCTAAAGCCAATGCCCTGGCTCCTTCCATGGCCTTCCAAGTTTTGGGAGCACCATAAATCCTCATAATCTCCATCTTGATGCCCTAAGTCTTGGCAAATCCCTCGACAATACCCTCTTGCATGATCCCACTGTTGCTGCGCACTCAACAACACTAGTGCAAACATCGCCACCGCCAATCTTCTTCAATTGTTTGCACCTTTAAGATCTTTGGGATGACCACCTTCACCATTGAAGATCTGTGCTTGCTTCTTGGCACCACCCTGGAATTGTAGGATTCCTTCTGCTTAGCAGCTGCATCATTTTTTCTAAACTTTTTTGGAAAACCTACAGCATTTCTGCACCAGCACATGTTGTACCATCTGACAAGATCTCCTCAGAGCTACGCCTGTCCACCTATGCACACTGCTCCACCTAGAACTGTGCATCACCGACGCTCTAAACTCATGCCAAATTTTCTCTCCATTTGTGAATCCACCACTGTAGAGCTCCACCTATATCCAAAGTCCACCTGATGCCGCAGAAGTCGACTCTATCATCAAGTCCCTCGAGGCCAACCACTCAATGCTGCACTACTGAGCCTGCTGCTATACCTCGAATACCATCGCTATCCCTTCGAACCCTCTGCACTCTCCGACCCTCTTCGAAGCCATCTTGGATACCTCCGCAACTTGTAGGCACCTCCAAAACCTAATAGCTCATCCAACTCTTCTGAATTCAGTGACTGAACCCTAGAAAATTTCATCCTAGTTCTTCTCTTCTGCCCCTACACCAGCCATCACTTCAGTTGCGTCAAGAGAACCATCCTCCACCTGAACCACAACTCTCCCTGATGCTTCTTCAGAAGAAACCTGATCCATGATACTTCCGATTGCCTAAGACCTCCTAGCATTCCTTGAGACCTCCTGGCTCTTCCTGAGACCTACTTTCGATCTTCATGAGATGCCCTTGACACCATCTATTGAGATATACTCCTCGACTGCTGCACCGTCGAGCCTCTCTCAACCCCTATGCCTTTAGGGTAGTGCTCCTACAGCACTCCAGCTTTTTCTGATTCGTCTCTATGCTGCTTTACAACCACCCAGTCCTAACCTACTGGACCTCCATGGATCATCCATCTCCATCATCACCAAGGCTCTGCAAATCCATTCTCTGGTCGAACCTCTGAATACATCTCCAACTACTTGCCCACCTTCCTTGCACTGAAGGACATATAGTTGCTTCTTCAGCCTTCCTTCGATCATTATCCCTTGAAAAACCTCTCTTCAATAGCCTCGCACTGCCCATCTTCCTAGAGAATCTTGATGCTCTCTGCTGAGATACCTTCCTCAACTACTGCATCGTCGAGCCTCTCTCAGCTCTGCATCTTTAGAAAAATGCTACTGTAGCACTCCAGCACTCCTTGCCTGTCACATAACCGTCATACACCCCAGCCTTTCCACCAAGACTGATCAGCAAATCATGCACCCAATCCTTCTATCCTGAGAAAATCTCTTTTCGTTAATCCTCTCAACCTCCACCTTCAACTCGCTGCTCTTGGTTGGCCAAACCATAGCAACAACATGATAGATTTGAAACATACTATGGAATCCTGGTGTAGATTTTTAATTTCATCTTGTATGATTTCTCCTTCGCTTCCATGCACCATCAGGCTTTGAAACCTGGCTCTAATACCATATTGCCATCCACAACGTCCCAAGTATCACCTAGCTCTGATACTAAATTATAGACCCATGATATCGTTCGAACGTCAATCATCCTTGACATCACAAGCATCGATACCATATTGCGGAAGCCCCTGATCTTTAGCACGGACCTGAAGGAATCTATGACATTCTCTATGGGTAGCAAACCACCAATCCTCCACCTAGATCTATGATGGGGCACCTCCCTCCTTGGGCTTGAGGGAGACGCCCCCTTCTCTAAAGCTTCTTTAAGAACCCTAGGGCGGCAACTCTAAAGAGAAGAGAAGAAGAGAGAATTGAGGAAGAAAAGATTTGTATGAATTCCACTCTTGAAAATCCTAATACAACCTATGTTTTATACATAGCCATTAGGCCCAACCAAAAACCCCCTGTCTAACCCAATACATGAAAGCACTCATCCAGCCCATGTACACCAATATCTCCCATGCTCTCATCCTCTGAATCTAGACCTGACCCATACATGAGTTAGCCCCCTTAAGAGCTCTTGAACCAGGCCTTAAGACCCCTAATATCAACCCAGACCCTAGCCCAAAATAGACCCTTGCATAACTCTGCCCGCGCATTGAGTCAGCTTAGTCTTAGCACTAAGCCAGCTAAGTTCAACTAGGTTGACTCAATCTGAAACTAAGCCAGCCCAGTTCTATGCCATGCCTGCAGTCCCAAATGCTCAACTCTCAATTTTGCCTATGCTTTGAGACTTAGTTGACCAAGTTTTGGGCTGAGCCGACTAATCTATAGAAAATCCTTTTTCTACAGTCTTGATTCTTTGGCTTTGATTTTTTGCTTCATCTTATGTCCCAGGTCTTCGAAGCACCAACCAAGCCCCTGAAATCTCCAAAGCCAATGCCCTGGCTCCTCCCATGGCCTTCCAAGGCTTAGGAGCATCATAAATCCTTATAGATATATGTTTACCCTTAATGATGGAGTTGTCTGCTAGAAGAGTTCCAAGCAGCATACTATGGCTGACTTAGTTTGCGAGACGGAGTATGTCACTGCATCAGATGCTGCCAAAGAAGCAGTATGGTTGAAAAAATTCATCATCGAGCTTGGAGTAGCACCCTTTCTTGATGGTCTAATTTTACTCTACTGCAACAACTTTGGAGCCATTGGTCAGGCGAAGGAACCGAAGGCACATCAGTGGACGAAACATATTCTGCACCACTACCACCTTATCTGAGAGATCATGGATCGAGGTAACATCGATCTTCACAAGATCAATTGGAAGGAGAACCTGACCAACCCATAAACTAAAGCTATTGCGGTGAAGAAGTTCAACGACTTCAAGTCAAAGATGGATTTTAGATACTGCATCGATTAGCTTTAGTCCAAGTAGGAGATTACTGAAAATAGTATTCCAAAGCCAATCGTCAGCCTATTAATGGTTGTGCTATTTCTTATACTTGTATATGAATTATTAATAAATAAAATTTATTTTGATATTTTATCATCATAAAATCTTACATCTTCTAATGAACACTTGTGTTATAGTGATATCCTTAGGACTATTTAGAATCAATAAAAGAAGATTTATCATTTAGTCTTTAAACATTTTCATGACCATATGATACGTTATTACCAAGAACGATAATGTTTATCGAGTGTAGGTCATTGTGTACCATATGGATTGGTTATTCTCTTAACCAAGAAGTGTGTAGATACTGGTATGGCATATAGGTGAGATGTAGGGGTACTCCTCACTTAACGTGACCAACTTCATAGCTTTTCTATTATCAAAATTTTCTCTGATGGAATATGGATATAAGTATCCCTTTGATCTGAGATCACCATTATGACTTTCAAGCAACACACTATGCTTTGGTGCCGAACTACTAGATTTTCTAATTCAGTGATGAAAGATTTCTGAGCATAGTTAAATACTTAAGGAATCGGTGCGTGTATCAAGATAGGATTAACCACTTCTAATTTCAGAAGCTGTATTTAATTATATTTTAATTTAAAAAATCCTTGACTAGGGTAGTCCTAGTGAGGAGTCATAGGACTAATTTCTTTAAGACATGATTTGGATGTATCTTTTAGGATTGACAGTTTAACTCTGAGTCATCCTCATACATAGAGATCAAAGGGATGAATTATGCGGTAACCATATTCATGTAGGTTTTGAATATTATAATTGCAACTATTCAATCTATCCAGACATCAGGTACCATTGCTAGAAGGTCACTTCGATTAGTACTGAAAGTGGTTCCTATGCTACCGGCTTAGATTCGAACCTATAGGATCACACACACTAGAGATTCCTACCTGATCTGATGGTTGGTGAAGAGTCTCATTGGACTAAAACTCTATGGTCAAGAGTTCCACTGGAATGGGACTCTTTGATCGGGAGTCTTACTGCATTAGGACTCTAAGTCCTAGTTGTCTGGGACTTTGTGATCAAGAGTCCTAATGGACTAAAACTCTATGGTCAAGAGTCCCACTAGATTGAGACTCTTCGACCAAGAGTCTTATTACCCTAGAACTCTGAGTCTTACTTGTCTGAGACTCTATGATCGAGAGTCTAAACTCAATGATCATGAGTTCCACTCATTTCGAACATCGGGATCAAGAGTTCTACTAGTTTGGGACTCTTCGATCAAGAGTTTCATTTTGATGAGACTATTGTCTGGATATCCATTGGATTTGGATTCTATATTTATGATAAGTTTAATTAGTAATTTGATATTGAATTAACTTAATTTGACTGAATAATTATTTTTGAATCAAGTCTAATTAAATTGGATTTAGTTGGGTTTGATCCGATTAGGTTATGAGATGACCTCATCGTTGAGGAGGTTTGATCCTGGATTCGATCTGGAGTTGGACTTAATTAATTTCTAATTTGATTAGATTTTAACTAAGCCTAATTAATCCTAAATGAGTTGGATTTAATCTAGTCTAATTAGAACTAGCCAAATTGGTTTGGACCTAGTCTAATTGGATAAGTTTTATTTCAGACTAGTTTGACTAGTCTTCATGCACCACCTCACCCTTATCCTTATGCCATCTTTATTCCACAAGAAAGATGTTTCTCATGATGAATTTCCATGCACAAAGGGAGTCCACGCCTAGCTTTGCACATCCCAAATGGATAAAGCCAAGTTGGTTTTGATTTGAATTCAAATAGAGTTTGAATTCAAATGATTAACCACTTGGCCTTATCCCTCCATGCCATCTCTCTTGTGTGCACACATCTATATTTACCATGAATTTTTAGGATGTGAAAAACTAGTGAGAAACCTCCCATCTGGTGTGTGAACTCCTTCCTAGCATGAGAAAAATAAAGAAAAGAAATCAGTGAAGAAAAATAAGAGAAAGAAAGCGCAAGGTTATGGCTCTAGAGTGCTGCCCTAGAATTATATTCTAAGGTTTGTGGTGTGTTTTCATGAGTTCTAAGCATCAAAACTTCACGATACTTTTTGGAGACCCTCCTCTTCCTCTCCTCAACCTTTGCTACTAATCTAGAATGTCCAAAGAATTGATGGAGGGAGATCGAATGAGTTTGATCAGCATCAACCGTCGAATGATCCTACTTCGAGCTAGCACTCGGGAGGAGCTGATTGAGATCAGGACCTCGTGTGGACCATCTGTGGAGGTTAGACATGTGTGTGGCTTTGTCATCATGATCAAATCTACCTAATGTTCACATTGATGGTTTCTCGATTGTGGAGATCATCTACCCGCGCAAGATAACGTATTCTGAACATGTAGTATAGTAAAAATGTTTTACTATTTATTATTCTTATTTTCAGATTTAATTGCATGCACATATATTTCATATTAGATCCTGGTATTGTAGGATTTGTAGATCAGATCTATAGCTTTTTAAAATTAATTAGACTAATTTTTATTTTTGCTACAATTATTTTTTGAAAAGGTTTCAAAAGTAAAGCTACAAACATTCATGCTTCCCATTCGATAGATCCTATGTTGGTGAGATCCAATTCCTACAATGAACATGCTATAGCCAACATACACATTAGAATTCCAAATAGCTAGGAGATCGAGTTATGGTATAGTCAAACTATAACACACTTAATTTGAAGTGTCGATGCACCTCAGATCAAAGAGCCAGATGATAGGAAACATGCAGAATTTCTAGCTCTACTTTCAAAACTTTTTCAAAAATTTAATATAGCAAAATTAAAAATTAATCTAATTAATTTTCTAAGAGCTATTGGTCATATAAAAAATCCTACATATCAAGGATCTAAATGTGATATACATGCTTTTAAGATCTAAAAATTAAATCGACGGCAGTAAATAATTTCGCTATTCTATGTATTCGGAACACGATACCTGGCGCGAGTAGCCAAACACCATAATTTGATCATCATCAGGGAGGTCCTCTTATCATGATGTAGCCACACAAGTTGTCTGGCTTCCACAGATTGTCCATATGAGACCCTGATCTCGATCAGCTCCTCCCGAGTAATAGCTCGATGTAGGATGCTTTCGACGGTTGATGTTGATCGAACTCCTTTGATCTTTCTTTATAGGATCTTTGGATGCTCTAGATCAGCAGCAAAGGCAAAGAAGAGGTAGAGGAGGCTCTCCAAAAAATTTTATGGGTTCATGACTCTCATAGCTCACAAAATCCCTTCCCAAACCCTAGGTTGAAACCCTAGGGCTGTACACTCACCCAAACCCGGCACTCTCTATTTCTTTTTCCTTTCAAAATTTTTTTTTGAATTTTTCTCATGTAGAAGATGGCTCTCATGTAGAATGGGAAATGCTCTTTCTGATGTGTGCATGCCCTAGAAAATTATCTCTTTTTATTTGCACCAGAACCACATAGAAAACGTGTGGGAGGGATATGAGCAAGTGGTTGCACATTTGAAAAACTCCATTTGAATATAAATGCCAACCAATTAATCCTTATCCAAAGGGGGTGATAGAAGGCTGGGCATGCACCCCTCTATGCATGGAAAAAATTTACAAGAAATGCTTTCTCATGGAATTTAAATGGGCTCAAGTTTGGTGAGGTGGTGCATGGGAAGACTAGTCAAACTAGTCTCAAATAAACCTTATCCAATTAAGACCAACACAAACTAATTTGATTAGGCTTAATTAGACTAGATTAAACCTAACTCATTTAGACTTAATTAGGCTCAATTATATTTTAATTAAATAAAAAATTAATTAAATCCAATCCCTAATAAAATTAGGGACTAAATCTCCTTGGTGATCAGGTCATCTCATAACCTAATCGGATCAAACCCAATTAAATCCAATTCAATTGGACTTTATTCAAAAATCATTACTCAATTAAATTAAGTTAATTAGTAATCAAATTATTAATTAAATCTCTCATAAATATAGAGTCTAAATCTAATGGGTATCCAGATAACAGAGTCCCATCAAAACGATACTCTTGATCAAAGAGTCCCCAACCAGGAGGACTCTTGATCCCAGTGTCCCAAATGAGTGAAACTCATGATCACAGAGTTCCAAATTACTAAAACTCTTGATCATAGAGTTTTAGATAAGCAAAACTCAGAGTCCCAATGCAGTAAGACTCTTGGTCGAAGAGTCCTAGTCTAATGAAAAACTTGACCACAGAGTCCCAGTCTAGTGGGACTCTACATTAGCCATCATATCAGCTAGAAACCTCTAATATGTATGACCCCATAGGTTCAAACCTAAGCTAGTAGCACAAGAACTACTTTCTGTACTAATCAAAGTAACCATCTAGCAATGATGCCTGATGTCTGGATAGGTTGAATAGTCACAATCGCAACATTCAGAACCTGCGCGAATATGGTTACCGCATAATTCATCCCTTTGACCTCTATGTTTAGGATGGCTCAGAGTTAAACTGCCAATCCTGAAAAATACATTCATATTATATCTCAATGCAATCAATCTTGTGACACCTTACTAGGACTACTCTAGCCATGGCTTTGCTAAATTAATACACAATTGAACACAGCTCCTAAACTTGGAGTGGTCAATCCCATCTTGATTCACACATGAACTCCTCAAGTACTTGACTGTTCCTAAAAATCTTCCATCACTGAATTAAAAATTTAGGTTGTTCGCACCAAAGCTTAGTGAGTTGCTTGAAAGTCACTGTGGTGATCTCAGGTTGGAGGGACACTTATACTCATATTCCATCAAAGCAAATTTTGATAGTATAAAGGCTCCAAAGTTGGTCATGTTTAGTACAGATGTATCCCTACATCTCATCTGCATGCCATATTAGTCTCTCCACATTTCTTGGTTAAGAGGACAAGCAATCCATATGGCATATAATGATCTACACTCGATAAACATTATCATTCTTAGTAACAATATATCATCTGATCATGAACAGGTTTATGGACTAAACGACAAATCCTCTTTTGTTGATTCTAAATAGTCTTAAAAACATCACCACAACATAGGAGTTCATTAGAAGATGCAAAAAATTTATGATGAAAATATCAAAATAATATTTAATTATTTATAATTTATATACAAATATAAACATGGAGCTCAACCATCAATAAGCTGATAATTGACTTTGGGACACTATTCTCAATAATCTCTCACTTGAACTAAAGTCAATCGGTGCAGTATCTAATATCCATCTTTGACTTGAAGTCATCGAACTCCTTTATCGCAATGACTTTAGTGAATGGGTCGGCTAGGTTCTCCTTTCCATCGATCTTTTGAAGGTCGACATCACCTCGATCCATGATCTTTCGGGCAAGATGGTAGCAATGTAGAATATGCTTCATCTGCTAGTATGCCTTCGATTCCTTTGCCTGAGCAATGGCTTCAAAGCTATCATAATAGAATAGAACTAAACTATCAAGAGAGGATGCTACTCTGAGCTCACTGATGAACTTTCCTAGCCATACCACTTTTTGGGCAGCATCTAATGCAGTGACATACTCTATCTCATAAATTGAGTCAGTTATAGTATGCTGGTTAGAAATCTTCTAGTAGACAGCTCTACTATTAAGGATAAATACATACCTGATACACTTTTATTGTCATCATAATTAGACTGAAAATTAGAGTTTGTAAACTTCACAAGTCTGAAATCCAACTCATCATAAACAAGCCACTAGTCATTTATATTTTTTAAATACTTTAGGATGGTTTTAACTACCTTCTAGTGGTTTTCTCCTAGATCAGGTTGGTATGTACTCACTACTCCTAGTGAGTATGTCACATCTGATCACGTACATGTCATAGCATATATGATAGAATCCACTATTGAAGCATATGAAATTCTACTTATATGCTCTCTCTGTTGAGGTGTTGTCAAACAATCTCTCTCGGAGAGAGAAATTACATGGCCTATCGATAGATAGCCTTTTTTGAAATTCTTCTTGCCGAACCTCTTCAACACAATGTCTATATATATGGATTAGGATAACTCAAGCAACCTCTTAAATCTATCTCTATAGATCTTCATCCCTAGGATGTAGGAAGCTTGTCCTAGATCCTTTATGGAGAACTATGATGACAACCAGATCTTTATTCCTTGTAATATAGGGACATCATTCTCGATTAATAGAATGTCATCCACATACAATATCAGGAATACAACTACTAGACCATTAACCCATTTGTATATGTAGGACTCTTCTCCGTTCTTAACAAAATCATGCATCCTGATCGTCTTATCAAAATATATGTTCCAACTCCGAGATGCTTACTTTAGTCCATAAATAAACGTTTGAAGCTTGCACACCTTAGACTCATCTATGGATATGAATCCTTCAGGTTGTATTATATACATCTCTTCATTCAGCTTTTCATTCAAGAAAGTTATCTTTACATCCATCTGCCAGATTTCATAGTCTAGATGGATAGCAATCACAAGCATAATCCAAATGGACTTAAGTATTGCTATACAAAAAAATGTCTTATCATAGTCTATACCATAATATTGACGATATCCCTCAGCAACGAAATGGGCTTTATATATCTCCACCTTTCCATCTGTACTTCTTTTTCTTTTGAAGACCCACTTACACCCTATGAATTTTATCTCTTTGGATGGACCAACCAATGTCCATACATCATTGACCTTCATGGACTCCATTTTAGATTTCATGGCCTCAAGCCATTTTTTAAAGTTGGGTCTCTACATTATATCCATGTAGGTGATTGGATCCTCATCATTCTCATTAAATTCGATAGGATCATCATTTCAGACCAAGAAATCATTGTATCTATCCGACTGGTATTGTACTCTATTGGACTACCTTAAGAATGCAGGTATAATGGGCTTTGGATCTAATCTAATCAAATTTGGTTTAGGTTCAACTACTTGTGTCAATTTTTTTAATTACTGAACTTCCTCAAGTTCGATCTTAGAGGCATTAGTTCCTTCATGTGATTTCAAAAGTGGCACTCCCAAGTCTTTGAAACATGAGAAGATAGGTCATAAAAAGATGGGAGTAAGTCAAAAGAGAAATCAGCCTGGATAGCAAAGTTCAGAAACTAGACCAGCTCATCCTGAAACTGAGCAAGCTATGTTGGAAACTGGGTCGGCTCAGTCCAGGACTAGGTCGGCTATATCTCAGAGAAAAATTTAGATAGAAAGTAGTATTTTTGGACTGTTGGCATGGTACATAACTGGACTGAGCCAACCTAGTCGCAGGTTAGCCAGTCCAGTCTGAAACTAGGCCAGGTCAGTTTTTGCAGGTTTGTTTTGTGTACATAGGATGTTTGGATTTTGAAAAATTTTTCTATGAGCTTGGGGTTTGATCCTTTTGTAAAGTATAAATACTAAAAATAGGTCAAGGTTATATATGATGCTGAATTTATTGAATAAAGCTCTTTTCTTTCAGAAAACTCTTGTGCCCTTTTTCTCTCTTTACTCTGGAATCCATTATTTTGCTTCTGCGTTGATCCTAGGAGATTGTTCTTTATTGATCGGCTAATCACCAGCGGCCACATCGGTCTGAAAGAGGATAGTTTGTCTTAACAATTGATGTCAAAGCGGTGTTGCATGAAAGGAAGGAAGATACCTAGGGTTACTACATCCAGAATCTGTTGCATCAGATTTTATGCAAAATCTTCTTATTTCTTTATTGTTTGTCTCTAGATTAAGATGAAAATTGGTTACACGGAGGGACGGTGATACAGATGGTTGAAAAGAGGATCTATGGCATTTAGATCTTCTTTGAAGGGTAGTGTTACTAGTATGTGATTGAAAAAGGATGTTAGGGATCTATTCTTGATTTCTTTGAAGTCATGGGATCGAGTGGATTCAAGGTGGATTTTGAGAAGTTCGATGGCAAGAGAAATTTTACCCTACGGCAGCAAAGGATAAAGAACTTATTTATTCAGTAGAGGATCTACAAGGTCTTGATAAGAGAAAGATCAGTATTGAGGATTGGAAAGATTGAAAAAAAATTGCTTTTAGTATAATCCAGATGTGCTTGGCCGATCAAGTTTTGCCTAAGGTTTGCATAAAGACTATGGTAAAGGGGCTCTGGACGAGACTGGAGAACACGTACATGAGGAAGAACATGACGAACAAGCTATGGTTGAAAAAATAGCTGTATAATCTGAGGATGCTCGAAGGCAGAGATCTTGTTGCACATATCCAAAGGTTCAATCAGGTGTGTTCTGAGATGATGATTTTGGATGTGAAGATCGATGAGGGGGATCAAACATTACTACTATTATGTTCTCTCCTAGGTTCGTATGATGGTCTCATAACAATTTTAGTTTATGGAAAGGAGACCCTAAACTATGAAGAGGTTGTTGGTGTGCTCAGATCAAATGAGCAATGGAAGAAGATCTGCAAGGGTGACCCTAAGTCTAAGGTCTTGGCTATGAATGAAAGAGAAGAAAGATCAAAGAAGAAGGTAAGAGAAAAATTTAAGGATGGGTCAAAATCTCGATATTAGAGAAAGACATTAAAATATTATAAATGTCATCAGCCTGGATACTTGAGGAGAGATTATCCCCTTTTGAGATCAAAAAAAAGGAAGGCCAATAAGGGAGATGATACACCTTCTGTGAGTAGTGGAGAAGACCAGTTAGTTGCATCAGATGGATCCATAGAGTATGATACTATGTGGATATTGGATTCAGTATGCTTGCACCACTATACTTCTCATCAAGAGTGGTTTGCTATCTATCAGAAGGTCGATGGTGGAAGTGTCAGTCTTGAAGATGATCATCAGTGCAAAGTAGCTAGAGTTGGCTCTATCAGGATGAGGATGTACAATAGGATTATTTATACATTATCAAATGTCAGACATATACTGGAGTTGAAAAAGAATGTGCTTTCTTTGGGCTACTTGAAGGAGAAGGGTTATGCTTTTAGTAGCCATGTTGGGAGTGGATGTATGAAAATTTTCAATAATACTTTGGTGGTGATGAGAGGTAGAAGATAAAGCAACAAGTAGCCCAAAGAAAGCACATTCTTTTTCAACTCTAGTATATGTCTGACATTTGATAATGTATAAATAATCCTATTGTACATCCAATCTTTATAGAATGGAAGGCTCAGTGGTGAATGATAGTGCAGAGATCTTAATAGTGGCACAGGAGCAGATTTTATATTGGCTGTGGCACTATCGAATGGGTCATATGAGTGACTGTGGACTCATTGAACTTAGTAGAATAGGTATGATCTCGATCTTGAAGAAGGAGGGCATAGATTTATGTGAGCCATGTATCTTTGGCAAATAGCATAGGGTAAAGTTTGCCAGAAGTACCAAGTGCAGTGAAGAAGTGCTGAATTTAGTGCACTCGGATATGTGGGGATCAGCTCCTGTAGGATAAAGTATTTTGTCACTTTCATTGATAATTTCTCAAGTAAGGTGTGGGTTTATCTGATTAGAGAAAAATTAGAGGTGTTTGTCCAGTTCAGAGCTTGGAGAGCTGAAGTAGAAGAGTCAGGAAGATAGATGAAATGTCTGAGATCGGACAATGGAGGGGAGTATACTAGCCTGGAGTTCAGAAGGTACTGTGAGAAAAATGGCATCAAACGCCATTACATGGTGAAGATAACTTCTCAGCAAAATGATGTCGTGGAGAGAATGAACCAGACATTGAATGAGAAGGCATGGAGTTTAAGGCTGCAGACATCATTTCCAAAATCTTTTTGGGGTGATGCCTTAACTTTTTCTTATTTTCTTATGAATAGGTCCCCACATCATAAGCTGAACAGATGCATTCTAGAGGAGGTCTGGAGTGGGAAGAAGGTGGAGCTTGGCTACCTAAAGGTCTTCGGTTGTCCAGCCTATGCACATGTGGAGGCAACCGAGAGGAGCAAATTGGATCTAAAATCTCAAAAGATGACATTTATAGGATATCCACAAGGAGTCAAGGGATACCTGCTTTGGAACTCTCAGGCACAAAAGTTAGTGATTAGTAGGAACATTATCTTTGATGAGAAGAGAATCTTGAGGAGGTCTGGGATAGATGGAATTGGAAAGACAAAGGTGAACAACAGTGGCCAGTCTGAGATAGATGACATGTAGTTCGAATCCAAGTATAGGAGTGTTCCTATTGAGGTGGAGCTGGGTAGGAGAAAAGATACTCAGATGAAAGACCGGTATGAAGTGCCAGTAGTTCAGATAGATGTGCAGGATCAGTCACAAACATCAAATAGAGATGTGCCAGTAGGAGTGGCTTTGCACAAACCCCAGCATACTATCAGAAGACCAGTTAGATATGGCATTGATGAAGTTATCTCCTATGCACTCATCACTGCTAATGAAGATCCAAAAAAATTATGCAGAGGCTATGAAGAGTGAGGATCATGATTCATGGATGCAGACCATGATAGAGGAGATGGAATCACTTGAAAAGAATCAGATATGGTAGCTGGTGGATCTTCTAGAAGGTGCTCGACCTATTAGCTCAAAGTGGATGTTCACAAAGAAAAAGGCACCTTTGAAACAAGGTGGAGTCAAATTCAAAGCAAGACTATAGCAAAGGGATACTCATAAAGGAAAGGAATTGACTACGCAAAAATTTTCTCTTATGGTGCATCATACATCTATTCAGGTTTTGCTATCACTGGTGGCACAATACAACATGGAGTTGGAATAGATGGATGTGAAGATGGCCTTTCTTCATGACATATTGAAGGAAAGAATCTACATAAAGCAGCCAGATGGTTTCATGAAGACTGGATAGGAAGAAAATGTGTGTTTACTCAGAAGATCTTTATATGGCTTGAAACAGTTCCCTCGTTAGTGGTATCGAAGATTTGATAGTTTTATTTTGAGCCTGGGTTTTAGTAGATGTGAACATGATTGCTGTGTCTACGTCAAGGATGTAGATGAGAAGGATGTTCTATACCTACTACTATATGTAGATGATATGCTTATAGCTAGTAGCATGGAAGTTGTGCAAAGATTGAAAAGGACATTATCATCTGAGTTTGAGATGAAGGATCTGGGTGCAGCTGAGAAAATTCTTAGAATGAAGATTTGCAGAAATAGGTGCAAAGAAGTGCTTCATTTGTCATAAGAAAGATATGTTCAGAAAGTTCTAGAGAGATTTGGAATGGAGAAGGCCAAACCTACAGAGATACCATTACCGAGCCATATATCTCTCTCCAAGTTACAAAGCCTCCAGTCAGAAGAGGAGAAAGAATACATGGAAAGAGTCCCTTATGCGAATGTTGTAGGCAATGTGATGTACCTTATGGTGTACTGTAGATCAGATATAGCACATGTAGTGAGCATGGTTAGTAGATACATGGCTAACCCTGAGAAGGAACACTGAAAAGCATTAAAATGGATATTGCGATATATGCATAGGACAAGGGATTATGGTTTGGTATTTGGTGGACAGCTAGAAGGATTTGAAGATGAAGGTTCGAGTCCTCTAGAAGGATTTGTAGATGCAAATTATGCAGGAGATCTTGATACAAGAAGGTCTACTACTGGATACTTCTTCTACATATATGGTAGACTGGTGTCTTGGAGATCAACCCTTGATCCAATTATGACCTCATCTACCACAGAGGCTGAGTATATTAGAATAAAGGAGGTTGCAAAGGAAGTCCTTTGGCTTAGGAGGTTGATTGTTGAGTTGGGGGTGGAGCAGAGCAAAGTTACACTATTCAGTGATAATCAGAGTGCTCTGCTATTGGCACAGAACCTAGTCTATCATACGTGCACAAAGCATATAGATGTGAGGTACCATAGGATCAGAGAGCTGATGGAGGAAGGTGAAGTGGAACTGATGAAGGTCCATACCAAGGAGAATCAGTCTAATGCACTCATGAAGGTACTCCCCAGAAATAACTTTTAGACATGTGTGGCAAGGATGGGTTTGCTGAGAAGAGATGAGTTGACAAGTACTAAGAAGCATCAAGGTAGAGAATGTGAGCTCAAAAGTGGCACTCCTAAGTCTTAGAAATATGAGAAGATAAGTCATGGAAAGATGGGAACAAGATAGAAGAGAAATCAATTGTAAAGTTCAGAAACTAGGCCGGCTCTTCCTAAGACTGAGCCAGCTAAGTTGGGAACTAGGCCAGCTCAGTCTAGGATTGGATCGGCTATGTCGCAAAGAAAAATTCAGATAGAAAGTAGCACTTTCATGCTGTTGGTATGGTACACAACTAGATCAGCTCAGTCTCAGACTGAGCAGATTTAGTTGCAAGTTAGCCAGCCCAGTCTGAAACTAGGCCAGCTTAGTTTTTGCGGGTTTGTTTTGTGTACATAGGATATTTGGATTTTGGAAAGTTTTTCAATGAGCTTGGGGCTTGACACTTTTGTAAAGTATAAATACTGAAAATAGGTCAAGGTTATATATGATGCTAAATTCATTGAATAAAGCTCTTTTCTTCTGAAAAACTCTTATGCTCTCTTTCTCTCTTTTCTCTTGAATCCATTATTTTCCTTCTGCATTGATCCTAGGAGATTGTTTCTTGTTGCTTGGCTAATCACCAGTGGCCATGCCGGTCTAAGAGAGGATAGTTTATCCCAACACTTGACTAAGAATCTCCTTTTCTAGAAAGATTACCTTAAGACTAACAAACACCTTTTATTCATCAATGAGGTAGAAATAATATCCTTTGGTCTCTTATGGGTATCATACAAAATTATACTTGTCTGACCTAGGTCCAAGCTTATCCGTTACTAAACGTTTGATATAAGCCAGATACCCCCAAACCCTACAGTACGAGAGTACTAGCTTACGCTCTGTCCACATCTCATATGGCATTTTGGAAACATATTTACTTAGAATCCTATTTAATGTAACAAGTCGACTCAAGCACATATCCCCATAAGGAGATTGGCAAACTGGTATACTCCATCATGGATCGAATCATATCCAACAGGATCTGATTCCTCCTTTCAAATATGCCATTATGCTATTGTGTTCCAAGAGGAGTCCATTGGGAGAGAATCCCATTCTCCCCTAGATATGTCTGAAATTCATTGAAAAGGTACTCACCCCTTTGATCAGATCAAAGAGTTTTAATACTCTTTCTAGTTTGCTTTTCTACCTCATTATGGAATAGTTTGAACATTTCAAATGATTCCAACTTATGCTTCATTAAGTAGACATACCTATACCTATACCTAGATAGGTCATCAGTGAATGTTATGAAGTAGAAATATCTACCTCTAGAATTTAAGCTCATGGATCCACATATATCAGTATGTACTAAACCTAGGAGTTCACTAGCTTACTCATCCTTTTCAGTAAAAGGTGACTTAGTCATTTTACTAAGAAGACAGGACTCACAGGTCGAAAGTGATTCATAATTACCAACTTCAAGAATTTCTTCTTGAGCCAACCTATTTATTCTATTCTTATTTATATGACCTAGCCTATAATGCCATAGGTAGACTTCAGACACATCATTAATTCTAGGACATTTACCAGAGGAATGAACCTTATTAATAGGCTATGATAGTAAATAAATATCGTTATTCAATTATCCAATACAAATCGTAATACCATTCAAAATGATATTACAAATTTTTTTTATTAAAAATTCATAAATGTTCTTGGCCAAAAGGCCTATAAAAATAATATTCAACAAAAAATTTGGACAAAAGTGACAATCACATAGAATAACTTTATGAGAATTAATTACAAGGTTCATGATTCCTAGAGCTAGAATTGGAACTTGTTTTCCATCTTCAATGTTCAGGAACCTATTATCTTCATCAAATCTCCTACTAACCTACAAACCCTACCTCGAATTACAAATATGATAAGAGCTTTGGTATCCAATACCAAGGTAGTAGTATCACATATTGAGAAGTTATAAGGTATTATCATATAATTACCTTGCCCAGCAACTGCTTGCTTCTTCCTCGGCCTGTTCAGATCTAGGGAGGTAATGTACTGAGGATAATTTCTCTTTCAGTGCCCTAGCTTCTTGCAAAAGAGGCATTCCACCTGGCTCTGATCGGGCTTGTGATTCTTGGTCTAACTCTTACAGATGTCCCAGCATATGGCTGCATCTTCTTATTCTTCCTCCCATTCTTAAAGGATTGACAATCAAAAGAAGACCCTGCCACAACATTCACCAACTCCTTATGGAGCTGATGATCCTTCTCAAAGTTCTGCAGTAACCCCAATAAACCATGGTAGTTCACTGCAAGCTTTGTCATTAAAAAATGAGTAAGAAAGGAGAAAAAGGACTTGGGTAGAGAGTCAGTATCGCATTCTTCCCAAGCTACGCATGCAAGGGAAAGCCTAGTTTGCTCAGGTTCTTAATCATCTTGATCATGGACAATACATGATCGGTGATTGACACCCCCCGTCCTCATTTGAGCGTTGAAAATGGCATAATTAGTCTTATGCCTCTCAACATCATCAAGCGTGCTAAAGAAGTCATTCAACATTTGAAGCATCTCTTGTGGCTGGGCATTTTCAAACCTGCGGCTGAACTTGTCATTCATTGCTGCCAACATTATGCATCGAATGATGGTGCGGTCATTAAGTCACTTCTGATAAGTGTCTCGAACCGCCCCTCTAGCATTCAGAACTAGCTCCTCAGATGCCGAATCTATCAAAATATATAAAATCTACTCATGCTCTAGGATGATTTTTAACCTTCAATATCAGCTATCGAAGTTGGATCCCATCAGTTTGTCATTATCCAACAATGACTGAAGTGATAGGATAGTGACCATAGCTACAGAAAAAAGAAAAACCATAACCTAATTAGTATATGAATTATTTACCATAAAGACTTGAACTTTAGTCTAAAGGTTCTTCCACTATTTTATATGAACTGATTGCCTCTACCTCCAATTCGAGAAAATATTTTAATTCCTTAGTGGATACTAGAATTCATACAGATTACACATAAGCCCGACTTTGGTTGGTCAACCCATGTGCATCAATGGATAGGTTCATAACCAATTTTTTCTCTAAACAACTTTTAGTAATTTTAATTTTGCTCTAAAAATCAAATCAATTGGCTTTAGCCTCCACTGAAAAGATCTGGTTAGGTCCAACCATTAACATGACCATATTTCATGTATTTGATCAATAAATTATCAGGCCCAACTCTGGTCGGCCAACCTGACCACTATGAGAAAGACAACGAAGTCATAATATTATGAATAATAATTTCATTAGCCAATAAGCACTAGGCCTTTGGGCCTCCACTGATTATTAAACTAATGAACCCATTATCACTCAACTTAATGAGAGGCTATGACCTAATTCTGACCATAACTATATCATTTTTAAGGACCTAATAATTTTAAAAAATATTATTAATTTATTTTAAGAAGAAGGGAGAGGATTAACCAGCCAATTTTGATCCTTTCACTGACTTCACCAAGTTAGATCAAAAAGAACCTAATTCAAGCTGGCATTAGGAGCACCTAAATCGATCATACTGATTTACCTAATTGACATGGGTGAGCCCAAATCACCAAGTGATCTAATCAAAATCTAATTTACCAGAATGGCCATGTAAGTGAGATTAGTGGAAGGAATATGTCATTAACTCATCAAAGATTGAATCAGTGTAAGTAGCTCTTAATTAAAAATCACTAGTCTGGATAACCAAACTTACCTTAGACACCATCCTATTCATTACTTTTAATTTGACCAACCAAGTAATTTTGGGTTCGACTGTGTAGCCATGAATCAAGTCCATTTGGTACTTGTTAAAGGCATGGACTTGGCCAACTACAACTATTGTAATTGAGTCTAAAGAGTTTTTGACCTAATCTAAATTAATATTTTGTTAAATTTGATCAATTACTCTAATTTAGTCCATTCTTTAACTAACCTTAGATCTAACCCAATTAATGGACTTAATTCATCTAACCCAATAACTCAAATTTTTTGCTTTATTTTAAGATCTTTAATTCATAATTCTAGACCCTAATTGATAATTCTTAATTCTCAATTAAGTTTTGCGCTGATGAGTTTGTTAGATGAGTGCCCTAGAAGTCAGATAGGTTAACATCTGTAATACACTTTTTAGAAATATTTTTATAATTTTAACTTAAAATTAATAAGGAATTATTTTTTCTATCACATTATGTATATATTAGTGTCTGTGACACATCCTTTGGGTTAATAAAATGCTAATATATATTTTCAAGAGTTAAAAATTTAAGACATGTATTTTCATAATTGACTCATAAATTACTTTCGATCGTAGGATTATCACGAAGATGGTAATCGATCTAGAAGGTTAGTGTATAATCACTTTCTTATAATAGATGAGTCTTGAGTCTATGGTGTGAAGACATCAAAGTGAGAGTACAGGTACTTGTTAGAGAATGAGGATACTGAGTGTGACCACCTCGAGCAGTCATAAGGAAGTCTATCTTCTCGTCGATGATTAGCTTGATGCTGCAGTTGCATGTCTAGTTCTTAGACTTGAGGTGCATCGACAATTCACCTTGAATATATTATACTTTGACTATACCATAACTCGATCTCCTAGCCATTTAGAATCCTGAGGTGTATGTTGACTATAGCATGTTTATTATAGAAACTAGATCGTACCAAGATGGGATCTATCAACCTTGATAAAGGAGTAGTCCTACGATAATTATGAGATCGAGTTCTTAAGCCCATGACCATGGCAGTGTGATATAATAGAAAAGAGTTTTCTATTAGGGTTTCACATCAAACTAAGGTCAAATAATTTAATTATATGATAGGATGTTGGGTTTGACGAGTTCACCTTAACCCTAATCCTATCAGAGCTCATGATAGAAGAAGCCAATTACACAGGTAGTTACACCGAGATATTCACATTCAGTTCTAATGGATTGTCACCATATACTACTGCTAGGTGTCATTGATGGATTTTGAGAGTAATTAGATTGATCTTGATGATCGATCATTTTAATTGGATGAATCGAAAGAGTTCTGATCCATCGAAAGGTATTTCAATGATGTCGATGATAGAGATCGCAACATGCCTCATTACCATACGGAATTGAACCTAACTAGGTCACACAAATAAGGATTTGGATTTGGATGTCATCAATTCAGCTAACCTAGTTTGATTGATTTGAATTAGATCCAATTAGGTTTAAGAAAATCATGCTAGCACATGATTGAGCCTAACATTTTCCTTCTATGATCTTTCTAGTTCATCTCAACTAAGTCAAATTGAATTTGGCTCATCCAAAAACCTTGTATGGGTTTATCCTAGTCTTATTGAAGCTTGTTTAGGTTAAAAAAGTGTTATCCAAATTCATTAGATGAGAGTAGGACATGACCTGCTAATTTCTTGATCTTTTAGGACAAGGATCAAATGTTGACTCAAATGCAGGAAAGAAAAGCCAGGGGGTGTGCACCCCCGGGAGAATTTCTAGGGGCATGCACCCCAAGTATTTTCATGAGAGAGGAGAGGGTGCATGTCCCCCTAGGCATGTACCCCATGTGGATTAAGGGGTTTGACCAGTCAAATTAGATTTGACTAGATCAAAGCAACTTGATGAGATCAAAGTCTCTAGGAGATAGGTTGCTAGCACCACCCTTCTTCCTTTGAATTTTTGTGTGACAATTCTGAAATATTTTGGGTTTCAAAAACTAAGTAGGGACCTAGTATTTGGCATGGGATATCAGGCCTAGAGTCCTAAGTAATCAAGCAATTTGATTGCTTTATTGAATGGGTCTCTAAGGTGGCGCGGGGTTTTCTATAAGAACCCCTGCACCCTAGGATTCTTATGCTTTTCTTCCTCCATGCCAAAGTGTTTCCGCCCCTCTCTATTCCATTCCTCCTCTCTTGTCCCTCTTCCTCTTCGCCATGCCTAATAAGTTGGGTGCAAATAGCAAAGAAAATCTAGGGCTTTTGGCTCAATGATTCAAGCAAGGAGACGACGTTGTTCGTGAGACGAGCGTGCTATCTTCAAGTTTTGTTTTGAAGGGTCCATAGATCTAATCTTTGGAGATTAGATTCAACAGAAGAAGATCTCTAGAACCAGCCCAAGTAGACTCTAGTAGAGGCCAGGTGCTTCTATGGCTAGATCTAAAACCCCGGGCAATGGCAGATCATCGTTAGGATAATAGTTATCCTAAATAGGTAACATTTGATGTTTCATATTTAATTTTAATTTTTATTTTTATTGGGGATAAACCCGCTCCCATCGAAATTTGGCTAAATGCCAAGTCTCAGAGTGATCTTGGTCATGCCCTATCGTTGGATTTCCTTCAGATGAACTTGAACAGTCAGAGGCCCCTTGGGTAGTCTAGCCTGGCCAGCTTGGGGGCTGGTCGAACTCCTCTCAGACTTCTCCTTCAGCTGGACTTCTCCACCAGTCGAACTTCTTCTAGACTTCTCCCATAGTCAAACTCCTTTCAGACTTTTCTTTCAACCGAACTTCTCCACCAGTCGAAATCCTTCCATACTTCTTCTACAGTCAAACTCCGTCCAGACTTCTCCTTCCAGTTGCCTAAAGGACTCTGCTCAATTGAACTTCTCTTAGATACTCCTAGTGGGATTCCATCCAAACCCCTTCTAGTAGCCCGAAAGGATCTCAGTGCATGCCCTCGATATAGCAAGCAATAGCCTATGCACAGTCAACCTCAATAACCTCCAAGCTTCTTTGGAATAACAATAACTAGGAACTCTTCATCGCCTGCAGCTATCCTATCTAAACTTTAGCTATCAGGTCCCGACAGGCTAGCATATCGCGACAACAAACACTACCCTCCATAAAAAACTTCACGTGGCCCCGAAGGATCCACTACCAGGCGATTGCAGTTGTCACTATCAGTTTGTTATAGGCTTCGCCTATTTAAGAGATCCTCTAGATATGCTTCTTCTCTAAGCTCTCATTCTTCTTCTCAAAAAACTACCAAAATTTCTTTGAGTACTCCATTTTTGTTGGTCGAAAGAGCTGATATGATCATCGGAGGGTCTTACCGGAGCCACCACCCCCGACTCCGGGCGAGACTTATTTTGCAGGTTACTAGTGACGATCTCGTCCTCTCCAACTCCAGCGTCAATTTCGGTGTCAACCAAATTTCGCACCAACAGAATTGGCGCTAGAGAAAGGATTCCTTTTGTAAAGATTTCCTTGATCTTAAAGGAGTATTTATCGAAAGCTTCTTTTTCTTCTTCTTCTCCTCAAGGTTCTTCTTCTTCAGCTAGTCTCTCGAGAGTAACTCCCAGGAAGGCTCCCATCTAATGGTCAACCACCTTCACGGCCAGATCTCATCCAGATCTGCCCACCCCTATTTCATCTCTAGTATCTCGAGGTCTGCTGGCTATAATTATAGATGAAGAGCAATTCAGCTTACTGGTCCAATAGATTAGGAGCCTCACTGAAGTAGTGTAGGCCATGCAATAGCAATGGCCTACAGTGCCTGTCAGTCAAAGCGAGCCTCATCAAAACTCCAGGACCCAGTCTGGGGGCGGCCGACTTGGGTGAGTCAGCCTGCGAGTTCCAAAAATGAAAAGCAGAGGGCAGAGAGCCTCTACTTTGATCATGATTCAACCCTTGGGGGGACTTTGCCTCCATTCAGCTAAAAGATTTTGGATATCCAGGAATGTGAGGATCTTCTGGACTAAAAACTACAAGAAATGAACCAACGGATCAAGGAACTTCACCATGCTCCCTCCTCTCACGATAATGATATCTGCAACGACCCTTCTCTCTCAACAAATCATGCAGAAATCCATCCTGCCAAACTTCAAGCTCCTCCAGTTCGAGAGCTACGATGGGACTGTTGATCCGGTCGACCACCTGGAGGCCTTTCGGACCATGATGCTGCTCCATGGCATGCCAAATGCCATTCTATGTCAAGTTTTCTCCTTCATCCTGAAGGAAGCAGCGAAGAACTGGTACTTGACCCTCAAGCTGGGTACTATCTTTTCTTTGATCAGATGAGCCACCTATTTGTGGCTCATTTTGTTAGTAGCCAACATCCCCAGTGAGGCTCTAACTCCCTTATCAACATTGTTGCCCAAGTATGGCTACCGAAGAAGGGGGAAGGGGGAAGGGTGAATTGGGTATTTTAAATCTTAAGCTTATGATGTAAGTAGATTGATCTAATTAAATACCAACAAATAAGGTATGTAATGTACAGTGAAAAAAATCAATAGAATAGTAATATGCAATCACAAACACAATGATTTTATAGTGGTTCAGTGCCAAACTCAGCACCTTCGTCCACTTCCTAAATAAACCACTTAAGAATTCAACTATAATCACTAGGCTTGATTATAGTCCGATTATTTTACTTGAGCTCACAATCCAATCCAGTTGGTTTTGACCTTGGCTCACTAACCACAACCATACAACGATTGTTTTCCTGGGCTAACAATCAACTCCGATTGGTTTTCACTTTGGCTTATCAATGACAGCCATACACTGTCTAACTTTAGGCTTGGACTAACCCAAGTTTCTTACCCTAAGAAACTTGAAACAAATATAAAAAATATAATGAACAAAATAAAAACAAACTCTTTGAAGCTTAAGAGAAGAAAATCTAGGAGTTTGGCTTGTAGGCTTGATTTCTTCTCTTTGAGTGCTTGAAAGAAGAAGGAGTTGATCTTCAATGGTGTTGGCCTGACTTCTCTCTAATTGAGGATGTTGGAAGGACAAGAAAAGCTCTAAGAAACACTCCTTCCAAGTAAATTTATAACTACACATCTTCACAAATAATGTTAGTAATTTAATAATCTATACTCAAATGCTTTTGTTATCATCAAAATCAATCTAAGGTCAATAATCTCCCCGTTCTTTATGATGATAAAATCTTTTGAGTATAACCTTTTCTTCATATATCAAAATGATATTTTCATTCAATCTTACCAATTAACTCATGCATCATATTCATTTTATCAATTTACATTTGCTCCCCCTGAATATAATAGTCATGTTTGATCTAAGTCAAATTTTGTGTTGCTCTCCTTACTATGTGCCGAGGTTTCAATTTAGCAATTCGAGTTCTGATTTCTTCCATACTTATAGTTTTCAATTAAATTTCACTTGCTTGTGCATTCTCTATTTAATTCTTGTTGAAGTAGTGCCCATTTAAGTAGTGTGCCATTCTTTTCATTTAATTATGTTTTCAATTCTCATTTTATACTCATTTTTCATTCTCTATTTAATTCTTGTTGAAGTAGTACCCATTTAAGTAGTGTGCCATTCTTTTCATTTAATTATATTTTCAATTCTCATTTTATACTCATTTTTCTCCTCCTTTTTGTCATTATCAAAAAGTATATGGACAATGTAAAGAGAGATATGATCAATCATGAAAAAAGATAATTTCATTCATTTACATGAAAAATTTGATACAATGCAAGCCAAAAATTCAAACTTCATTCATTGATAGATACAAATAGTTTCAAGTGCACAAAATGCTGAAGTTTGAATATTACATATCATAGATACCTATCATAAAAATTTACAATCAAAATGCTCTAAGTATAGCTAGATGGATCCTAAATGCATCCGAATCAACACTGGGCTCTGGAGGATTAGATGAGGCTAGATCCATATGTGCTGAAGTGCGCTGCTCAGTGAATACTTCTCTCATAGCATCTTTGATTAGCTGAGGAAGACCACCAGATATCCTATCATGTATGCGCTGCACTATCTCCTTAATCTGATCTTCATCTAGTCTGACAGTGAATGAAGATGGAGTAGGCACTGGACGCTGTGGCATAGGCTCTGGCTCATGTCTCTCTTCCCCTTCATCATCAAGTTTCATCCAAATGCCATTGATCCTTTTAAACTTCATCCTATGCATTGATTTCAGATTATATGTATCATAGTGCTGAAGCTTCTTATTGGGTTCACCTTCCAAGCTAACTCTAAAATCTTGAAAAACTAATGTCAGAAACATCCCATATGGTAGTGCTGGTTTTCCTCTTTGGGATGCTTCTTACATCACCCTCAAAATCAAGGCTAGAAGGTTAAACTTTTTCCTAATGAGAATGTGGTACATCACAGCTTTATCATTTTTGTTGAGAAAATCAAACCTTCCTATTTTGGGTACTAGAATCCTCGCTGAAATGTGGTGAAGCAGTCTATTTTCCATGGATAGGTCTTGATAGAAATGTGATGTTGTTGTTAAGACACCATGTTTATCAGTTTAATCTGACTTCTTAAAATAATTAAAAATACGTAGATAGCAGTGAGTCGGATTGAATCCACAGGAAAGGTAGTGTTTTAGATTTGAAATCTTTAATTTTTGAAAAGAAAAAAAAAAGAATTTGAGTTTTGGAATCAAAAATAAAATTAGAAATAAAAATTAAAAGGTGCAAAAATTTAAATTTGGTACTAAGATCTACTAGTTAGGTCTTAGCATCTACTTGCAATAAAATAAAAAGCAACAATTAAACTATAAAAATTAAATTACAATAAAAATAAAGAGCATAAAATTAAATAACATAAAAATAAATATTGCATTAATTAAAAAGTTCATAATTTAAATACATAAAATTTAAAAAAATAAAATAAAATAGGCTAATCTTTGATCTTGGATTGACATTGGCAGAAAGATAGTGTAGAAGTCCAGCTCTTCTTCTCGGCACCCATTGCCTCGAAGCAGCCATTAACCCAAAACCTGGCTTCACTCTATACCAAAGCTTTCCTCTAATCAGATCTATTGATTTCTAGAGACCTGAGGTCCTTTTTATAGAGCTAAGAGGGCTAGAGAGTTTTCTTCTAGGCAATGTGGGACTAAGGAGCTCTTTGGTCATTAAAATATGAAGAAATTCGAGTGAAAATCAAATTAAAAGGAGTCCTAGTTGAATTTTGCTGCTCTGGATGAAATCTAGCCATTCAATAGGAATGCAATGGACCAAAAATCATCAAAATCGGATGTGTATCGGTCCAGATCAGGTCGGATTAAATTTTGATCATTGATCACATGTTGATGGAGGAAATCTGACCACTGATCGCACGTTGGGAGTCCTGATCACCATCTGAAGCTTTCTCCATCATCGAATCTTCATCAGTTGGTTTTTTGGCCATCGGATCATGCTAGATTGTTGAGCATTGTTCGAATCAAAGAAGGATTTATCATGGGTCGTTGGATCTCCACCAGATCGAATATAGGCCATTGGACCATGCAATTATTGTAGCTATAGACCACGTGAACCGGGCACACTGAACGCCCCAACCAATCATCGCTCACTGCTTTGATAAAAAATTACCTCTTTACCCTATAAATCCTAATGGATTTTCCATGAACCCCTTAAGGGTCTAGGTCCACCACATGTCGCTCCATGATTCATCGATTTCTATTAAGCTGGCGGTCCATGCCTAGATTGTGGACCGACTGACTGCTTCTGTGGCTGAGTCGGCCAGCATTACTGGCTTGGCGCACCAGCTTGATCGACTTGGCTCGATGCGTTTGGATGCGCCGGCTGATATGGCGTGATGGCTTGAACTGGCTAAGCCATTTTTTTTATTTAATTTTTATTTATTTTATTTCTTTAGAAATTCGTATCTTCTCTATTTTAGCTCCATTTTGCTCGAAACTTATTTCATTATGATAAAAAAAATGAGCTCTTTCATTGATTGTAAAATTTTATTTTTTAATTTTTATTAATTTTTAATTAATTTTTTAATTAATAAAAATATTAATTTCTTAAAAATTATATATAAATTGATCATTAATTTTTAATAATTAAAATAAATAAATTAATAAATTAATACTTTTATTAGTGAATTTATGGTACTTATCACACCCTCCAACTTAAGCTTTGCTCATCCTCGAGTAAAAAAAGAATTTAGTTTTAAATACCTTTTAACTTTAGAGTTTCGAATTTTACCTAAGTAGTTTTTAAAATGGCCATTGATATTTAGTAGAGCTTAAGTGAGATATCATTGGGGTATTAATACTTATCAATAAAAAAATTAAGTAAAGAATATTAAATTTTTTTTAAATTTTTTCTAAATTATCCTATCTTTATCTTTGAATTATCTAAACTTTCATATTCTGCCCTTCATTTATTGATTTTTATTTTCACATTGTCCACTTTTTGATGCAAATATCATTGCTTACTTAGGCAATGGGACCCGATTACTCGGTGGAAAATACTTTTTTTTTAATGTTATACGACTATTGAGTGTCTTAACCACTTAAGCTTTCTATTTGATCCATGTAGTGAGTCTTGGGCCAATGACTCCCAAACCAGTTGATTTTAGGGCACTAGGTATAGAATACCCCTCAAGCTTACTAGCTCGAATCAAACAGACTATGAGTTAAGACTATCTTTATAATGAACTTCTTTGCCCTTCCCATCTTTTGATGCAAAACTCAATGCTTGCTTAGCTAAAGAGGCTCGGTTACTTAGTGAGAAATACTTGAAAACTATTTTATTTAATTTTTTATATGAGGAAATATATAGTTACCCTACGCAAGCCCATAAAAAGTAGACTTTTCTTTGATTAGTAGAAAAAATTAGAAATACTCAAAAAAAAAAAATTATGTTCTAGACTTAACTCTTTATTGAGTTTTCTTAATACTTGATTCCTCAATATCTCATAAATTCTCTAATCTGTATATTAATTTTCTTTTAAAAATGCTTAGTTTAATTTAATTTTTAAGCATAATCAGGTATCTAAATACTAAATACTAACTTTTTTGAGGATTTAAAATTTTAAAATTTTTATTTTTCTTCCCCCAACCTAATCGACATTATCCTCAATGGAGAAAAATAAAGGATATAATAAAGAATATGAAAGAATACACCTGACTATATTTTTGATCTAGCACATGCCTTTGAAAATTTAAGCTCTCTCTCCAGCTTATTCAAATTATCCTTAAAAAAAATTAAATAAAAAGATAAATTAAACTAAAGAAAACTAAATATTATGTTGCCTCTCAATAAGCGCTAAGTTTATCGTCTTCGGCCAGACATAATGCAGCTTACTATCTTGTGTCGAATATTGGATTGACAAATTTCAATGATTTTGGATTGCCAATCTCAAAAAATTGATTTATAATTTTATTATTAATATATTCATTGTTAATTAGGGGAACATAATTTGTTACCCCATTCTCAGACCCATGTTTATTAAGAATTTCTCCTATTTGTTCTTCTAAAATTCTTATGAATGGAGTTTTTATATTAGGAGTTAAGTTTGATTCAATGGATACTGGAAGGGTATCTAAAGATGGTTTTAATTCTGAAGGTAAATTAATGTGATCTTGCTTAAATGACTCCATTGACACTTCATTACATGCCTCTTGATTTTTGTAAGAAGAACTGGCTTCTAGGGTTGAAGGGAATAGGACATTAGGTTTTTAAGTCTCGGGTAAATCATCTATTCTCTTTTTCCCTATGTCTATCTCATTTAAACTAGAACCAACATTAGTACTAATTCCTAGCTCAGATTTTTCTATATGGTTAGTCTCAGTACTAACCTATTTTTCCAAATTTTTATTTCGGCTAGCATCAGTATTAGCCTCTCTCACCTAATCTTGGTATGGGTCCATAAGAATCCTATAGCATTTAAGTTTAGGAATTACTTTGGCATTCTCAAATTGAGGATTCTTAAGTGAGACATTAAATTGATAACTTGGTCTAGGTGGTTGGTGGACATTAGGTGGATTGTTTGAAATTGGTAGGCTCGATAGTTGATCTAGTTCTCTCCTCATGTTAGATTCAGCTAGTTATCCTATTTAAGCTTCTAGCCTGATGATAGATTCTTATTGAGTCAAGATTGATTGTTATTGATTCAGAATTAATTATTGAAGTTGGTTAAATCTATCATCAGCTAGATTGGTCTATTAAGGAGGTGAGTATGATAGCTGATTGTAATATGATGGCTGGGCAAATTGACTAGGCTGATCATTATTATCGTCATAATTTTACTATTGAGGCCTATTTTGATAGTTTTGGATAGATGAAATTTGGGTATTAACCTGAGTCTGTTGGGATGTCCAAGAAAAATTATGGAAAAAATTATGGTGGTTGCTCCAATCTGAATTATATGAATTTGAAAATGGGTCATTTATCAATTTGGAGTAACCTTGAATAGCTTGAACTTATTCTTGGATAAAAAATGGAAACTGTGCAGTCATAGGACATTCATTCATATGATGGATTGGGCTAGCACAAGTTAAACAAATCACCTGATAATTAGAGGATGATGTGAATTGTGCAGGAGATTGTTGACCTAAGGTTAGGAGTTGATCTAATTTCTGAACAAGAAAGTCAACTTTATCTAATTTTTGGACTATTAGGTTCAAGTCAATCATTCGATTATCAGGTTTAGTATGAATAAACCATTCAATGTTATGGTTGGGTTCAACTAGATCAGGTAAGTGATTTCCTACAGTATTTGTAGGAGTACAATCCTAACATGTGGTTAGAAATTTTTTTTAGAATTTATATAAATATTTTTTATTATTTTATTATATTATTATTATTTTTTAAAAAATTATATATATATTTTAAAATTATTTTAATTATTTTAATTATTATTTTTAATTTAATTTAATTATTATTTTTAATATTTTTTTAGTAAATTTAATTTAATTTAATTTTTATTTAATTTTATTTTATTTTTGAAGAGGAGAAAAAAGGAAGAAATAAAAATTCTAAAGAAGAGGTCCTAAGGAGTCCTAGAACTAAGAAGAGAGAGAAGAATTAGTTTTAATTAGGTTTGATGTTGATTAGCAATTAAGTTGGTCAATCAATTCTGACTAATAGTTATCCTAGATCTAGACTGCTCCTAACTACCAAGGTCACCTTCAAGCCCTCTAAGTGTAGGATCAGCCAATCAACTGGTCAGATAAATGTAAGGTCGATAGGAGTCCCCCCGTTGCTTGCCTTAAACACTAATTATACTTGGTTAGGTAAGCTAATAGAACCAATTAGAAATCACCTTCCTTCGGGCCCAGTCATCCATGAACCACTTTCCTAGACACCAGTCAAATTGACTAACTCTAACTTGGTTTAACTCTTAGGGTTCCTTGTCCTATTGAGCTTGAGCTCCTAGGCTTGATGTCTAATTGATTTTAAAATTAAAGACTTAGGTCAATGCAAGATGCTGGTTGACTGTTTATGGGCCAAGAAAGGGTGATCAAATCTCCACCTTATCTTGTTTAACTGGGTGTTGTCCTTAATTTAATTTAAAGATGCATATGCACAATCACTTTCAACAAGAGATTCTATGCAACTAAAGTAGATGCATGAAATTGATTAAACGTAAGAGCTTACATTATCTCCAGCGATCACCAAATAAAATAAAAATAAAACTAATATGTTGCATGCTCTAAGCAGTTAGGATTTCTATTCTTGTCATGAGACTTTTAATTAGATTTAAGTAGATATATTTTTTTTAATTTAATTTAAAAATAAAATAAATAAATAAATAAAAAGAGAAAAGGACTAGGGTTAGGATTGATCTCACCAAGCGGGATTAGAAGCTTCCTTCTTGTCCTAATCTATTTATTTTCTTTATTTTTTTTCTACAAAATAAAGAAGAAAAACTTAGTAAGCAATATTTATAGAAAATTTAAAAAAATTAAAATTTTATTAATAATTAATTTATAAAAAAATAAAAAATCAACATAAAATAGCATCTAATTCTTTCCTAGCAACGGTGCCAAAAACTTGATAGAAACATGATGTTATCGTTAAGACATCGTGTTTATTAGTTTAATCCAACTTCTTAAAATAATTAAAAATACGTAGATAGCAGTGAGTCGGATTGAAACCATAGGGAAGATAGTGTTTTAGATTTAAAATCTTTGATTTTTGAAAAGAAAAAGAAAAGGATTTGAGTTTTGGAATCAAAAGTGAAGTCAGAAATAAAAATTAAAAGGTGCAAAAATTTAAATTTGGTATTAAGATCTACTAGTTAGATCTTAGCATCTACTTGCAATAAAATAAAAAGTAATGATTAAAGTATAGAAATTAAATTACAATAAAAATAAAGAGCATAAAATTAAAGAACATAAAAATAAATATTACATTAATTAAAAAGTTCATAATTTAAATATATAAAATTTAAAAAAAAATAAAATAGGCTAATCTCTGATCTTGGATCGGCATTGGCAGCAAGATAGTATAGAAGCCCAGCTCTTCTTCTCGCCATCCATTACCTTGAAGCAGCCATTAACCCAAAGCCTGGCTTCACCCTATACCAAAGCTTTCCTCTGATCAGATCTATTGATTTCTAGAGACCTGGGGTCCTTTTTATAGAGCTAGGAGGGCTAGAGAGTTTTCTTCTAGGCAATGTGGAACTAAGGAGCTTTTTGATCATCAAAATATGAAGAAATTTGAGTGAAAATCAGATTAAAAAGAGTCTTGGTTGAATTCTACTACTCTAGATGAAATCTGATCATTCATAGGAATCCAATAGACCAAAAATCATCAAAATTGGATGCATATTAGTCCAAATTAGGTTGGATTAAATTTTGGTCATTGATCAAGCATTGATGGAGGAAATCTGGCCGCTGATCATGCATTGGGAGTCCTAATCACCGTCGAGAGCTTTCTCCACCATCGAATCTTCATCGGTTGGTTTTTTGGTTGTCCGATCGCGCCAGATCACTGAGCACTATTTGAATCAAAGAAAGATTTATCATGGGCCATCAAATCTCCATCGGATCGAATGCAGGCCGTTGTATTGCACAATTACTGTAGCTATGGACCACGTGAATCGAGCACACCGAATGCCCCAGCCAATCACCGCTCATTGCTTTGATGCAGAATTACCTCTTTATCCTGTAAACCACGATGGATTTTTCACGAACCCCTTAAGGGTCTTGGTCGACCACATGTCGCTCCGTGATTCATTGATTTTTACTGAGCGGCGATCCACACCTGGATTGCGGACCGACTGACGACTTTTGCGGTTGAGTCGGCTAGCATTGCTGGCTTGGTGTGTCGGCTTTGTCAGCTTGGCTCAACGCGTTTGGACGCACCGATTGATATGGCGCGGCGGCTTGAGCCAGCTGAGCCATTTTCCTTTTTTCATTTAATTTTTATTTATTTTATTTTTTTAGAAATTCATATCTTCTTCATTTTACCTTCATTTTGTTCAAAACTTATTTCGTTGTGACAAAAAAAATGAGCTCTTTTCATTGATTATAAAATTTTATTTTTTAATTTTTATTATTTTTTAATTAATTTTTTAATTAATAAAAATATTAATTTCTTAAAAATTATATATAAATTGATCATTAATTCTTAATAATTAATATGAATTAATTAATAAATTAATACTTTTATTGATGAATTTATGGTACTTATCAGGTCTCTAGCATGGATTTCCTCAAAGTGCATGGCATCATCTCTACCAAATAACAGTCGCAACCCACTTCCTCGATCATCTAGTCTCTCGGCTCCTTCAGTGGGTGCCCTAAATAAGCTTCCTAATTTCTCCATAGTCAAATTGATCTTAACTTTCTTGACTTCTAATTCAAATAATCTTTGGCTAACCCTAGCATTGCCATAAAACTCCCATACTGGATTTGGGTAGGTTGGAAGATTAATCCCAGAGCATAGGTATTCCCATCCTTGATATTTCAATCCTTCTCCAAATTCAAAACCCTCACTTGCTAGAAAATCAAAATCCACCCTTCTACTAGTTGTGACAGCCCTAGAGGAGAGTAAAAAGGGTGTGGAAGAAGGAGATGGAGGGGAAGATGGAGTAGGAAGTTGAGGGGGTTGAGTGGACGGTCCCAGAGGAGGTGAGGATGACTGAGATGACCTAGATGGTGAAGGATGATCTTCTTGAAACTTTGATCGCCATTCTCCTCCATGAATCCCTCTCTTAGATGGTAGACCGGAAGATGTATGCTTGATCTTAGGGGTTACGATTTGTTTCCTGCATGGCATGATTCCAAAATCCCTCCTAAGAGCAGTGGAAATGGGTTTCTTGGGAATGGCTTAAGGGTTTCTAGGACGGCTAAGAAACGAAAGATGAAAAAGCCATCAGTCTATCCATTTAAAAAATTAGGATGCCTGACAACTTAGCCAGCTCAATATTTCTATGAAGAAAAACTCGGTCGGCCCAGTTTAGCATAGACTTTGATATTTGTGTTTCATGTCCAAAAATTTTTTCATTTAATTTTCACTTCTAAATGAGATAAAAATGAGTAAATACCAGATGATTCATCACATGAAAACTAATCATCTCATCATTTTAAAATCAACTATCACAAGATATTTATTTAACAAATTGGATCAAATAAACCTAATTGCTTTCTAATTATGCGAAATCTTTTCTTATTCAAGGGTTTTATAAAGATATCAGCAACTTGATTTTTAATAGGCACATATTCAAGAAGTATATCGTTATTTTGAACATGTTCTCTAATAAAGTGATGTCTTACTTCTATATATTTTGTTCTTGAATACAATATGGGATTTTTAGTTAAATTTATGGCACTTGTGTTGTCACATCGAATAGGAATATTATTACAAGTAATACCATAATCTTCTAGTTGTTGTTTGATCCACAATAGTTGAGCACAACAACTCCCAGCAGCAATGTATTCGGCTTCCACTATAGATAAGGCTATCGAGTTTTGTTTCTTGCTAAATTATGAGATCAAATTCACTCTTAGAAATTGACATGTACCACTTGTACTCTTCCTATCTAAGCAACAACCAATAAAATATTTAGAGTACCATAAACCAACATCTTGAGTATTTATTAAATACTTAAAGATTCTTTTAACTACTAATACATGTGATTCCTTAGGATTTGATTGATAACATGCACACATGCATACTAAACATTATGTCCGGCCTACTTGCAGTTAAATATAGTAAAGATCCAATCATACCTTGATATAGCTTAGGATCTATGAATTTTCCTTTTGGGTCTTGATCAAGCTTGCAACTTATGCTTATGGGGATGCCACTTTCTTTGACATTCTCCATCCCAAATTTCTTTAATATTTTCTTAATGTATTTACTTTGGTTGATGAAGATCCCCTCATTTGATTGCTTGATTTGGAGTTCGAGAAAAAAGTTGAGCTCTCTCATCATGCTCATGAACTCGCCCTGCATGAGACTAGCAAATTCTCTACACAAAACTTCATTAGTAGCACTTAATACTATATCATCAACATATAATTGGACAATCAATAGATCACTTGATTTTCTTTTAATAAATAGTGTTTTATCAATGTTACCTCTTTTAAAATCATTGTTTAATAAGAACTTACTCAATCTATCATACCAAGCCCTAGGTGCTTGTTTTAATCTATATAGTGCTTTCTTAAGTTTATATACATGATTAGGTAATTCTTGACTTTCAAAGCTTGGAGGTTGTTCTACATAAACTTCTTCTTCTTCAATTAAACCATTTAAGATTGCACTCTTTACATATATTTGAAAAAGTTTAAAGTTCATGAAACATGCAAATGCTAAGAGTAATCTAATAGCTTCAAGTCTAGCTATGGGTGCAAAAGATTCATCAAAATCAATACCCTCTTCTTGATTGTACCCTTGTGCAACTAATCTAGCCTTGTTTCTAATTACATTGCCCTTCTCATCTAGTTTATTTTTGAAGACCCATTTTGTACCAGTTACAAAAAAATTTTTAGGTCTTTCAACTAATTTCTAAATTTTATTTTTTTCAAATTGGTTTAACGCTTCTTGCATTGCTAATATCCAATTTAGATCTTTTTCAGCTTCAATTATATTTTTAGGTTCTAGATGGGATACAAATGCAATATGATTTATAGCTTCTCCAAAGGATGATCTTGTTTTAACTTCTTGAGATGGATCACCTATTATTAATTTCTTAGGATGATTATGATCATACCTCCATTCCTTTGGTAAGTTGGATGTATCTTGATCATCTTGGGAATGTGGCATTATTTCTTCAACCTCTTTCTCTTTATCTTCTTTTTCTTGAGAGACAATATCTTTAAGTGATATAATTTTTATTTTATTTTCTAAAATTTCTGCATTCACATCAAGCTCTTCTTCTTTTATTCTAAGAGAGTTAGTTTCATCAAAAATTACATATACAGATTCTTTCATAATCAATGTTCTTTTATTAAATACTCTATATGCTCTACTATGTGATGAATATCCTAGAAAATTTCTTCATCTGATTTTGCATCAAACTTTCCAAGCTTATATTTACCATTTATAAGAATAAAATATCTACATCCAAAGATTTTAAAATAAGAAATATTTGGTTTCTTTTCTTTATAGAGTTCATATGAAGTTTTCTTTAAGATTGGTCTAATTAGAGCTCTATTTAGCACATAGCATGCAGTTTTAATAGCTTCCATCCAAAAATATTTTGGAAGGTTGCTTTCACAAAGTATGGTTCATGCCATTTCAATTAATGTCTTATTCTTTCTTTCTACCACTCCATTTTGTTAAGATGTCCTAGGTGCGGAAAAGTGATGATTGATTCCTTTTTTAGAATAAAAATTTTAAATTTTTTTATTTTCAAATTTCATGCCATGATCACTCTTATATATAAAATATTGTATTCTTTTTTTTATTATTTTATTAAATAGATCAACAAACATATCAAAAGCATCATCTTTGTGTGATAAAAATAAAATCCATGTATATTTTGAAAAATCATCTATTACTACAAAGCCATATCTTTTTCCTCCAAGACTAGTAGTCGAAATAGGTCCAAACAAATCCATATAGAGTAATTCTAGAGGCCTAGTAGTTGAAATAATATTTTTGGATTTAAAGAAAGATTTTGTTTGTTTGCCAAGTTAGCATGCTTCAAAAATTTTATCCTTCTCAAAATTTATTTTAGGTAATCCCTTTACTAAATTAAGTTTAATTAGTCTTGCTAGAGAGTCCATACTTGCATGACTTAATCTATTATGCCAAATCCAACTTGATTCATTTAGTTTAGCATTTGTAGCAATAAGACAATCAATATTCTCATTTTTAAGTTCATCAAGATCAATAATGTAAACAATTTCATGTCTTTTTCCTATAAATTTAATACTTTCATCTATAGAGCTAGTTACATTATAATGAGATGATTTGAATGAAACATTAAAGCCCTTATCACAAAGTTGGCTTATGATAAGTAAGTTATGCATTTGTCCTTCAACATACAAAATATTTTCTATGCTAATTGAGGGTGTTATCAATATATTACTGAGATCAGTAAGTTTTCCTTTACCGTTGTCTCCAAATGTTACAACACCTCCATCTTTAGCTTCAAGAGAGAAAAATTATGATTTATCTCCTATCATATGCCTTGAACATCCGCTATCAAGATACCATCTTCTTTTATCTCTTATGGATGCCAAGCACATGTACATAAGTAATCAAGCAAACTTAGATACCCAAGCTAACTTGGGTTCTTTGGGGTTAGCACAAATGGTTCCTTTCGGTACCCAAACTTGCTTTACTTTTATTTTGCTTGAATTAAAGGTTTTGCATTCAATAAATTTATGTTCTATTTTATTGCATTTGTAACATGTAATTCTTCTATCATAATTTTGAGATTTTGCATATACATTTTTTAATGACTTTTGCTTTCTTGATGTATCATACCCTATACCGATTTTATCAAGAATCATCTTTTGATTTTCAATTATTGTTTGCAGATTTTTAGAGCTTAGCATATATCTATCTACTATGAATCTTAATCTTACCACTTCATCTTGTAAAGATATAATCTTTTCATTTGATTCAACTTGATTAGTTTGTAAATTCTTCACATTTTCTTCTATTTGAACTTTATCTTTACTTAAGGAATGATTCTCTTTCTTTAGTTCCTTATTCTTACGTAATAGATTTTTAAAGACATTAACTAAGTCATTGAAAGAATCATATAATTCTTCAAAAGTAAAATCTAAAATTAAAGTATTATCATTTACCTCATCATCACTATGTGCCATAAGATAAAGGTTTGCCTTTTCTTCTCTTTGATATTCTTCCTCACTTGAAGAAGAGTCCTCATCATTGCTCCATGTGGCTTTGTATGCTTTCTACTTTATTTTCTTGGAGCTTTTTTTTAACATTGGACAATCCATCCGAAAGTGTCCGAGCCTTTTGCACTCATAGCAAATAGGTGGTTGTTCTTTCTCTTTTTCTTTCTCTTTGCTACCTTCTTCCTTGTTAAACTTTTTCTTAGGTTTAAATCTCTTCCTTCTTCTCATTAATTTCTTGAATCTTCTTGCTATCATGGCCATCTCCTCATCATCTTCTGAACTCTCTTTGAAATTACTTTTTTCCATATGGATGACAGCAGCTTTAAGTGCAATGCTCTTCTTTTTCTTTACTTTCTCTTCTCTTCCTTGGTTCATGTTTAGCTTGTGGGTCATGAGTGACCCAATTAATTCCTCCAATGCTAGAATATTTAAGTCTTTTGCCTCTTGAATGGCAGTCACCTTTGGCTCTCAATTCTTTGACAAAGACCTAAGAATTTTACTCACAACATCACTATTAGCATAATCTCTTCCAAGATATTTCAAACCATTCAAAATATTAGTGAACCTACTGAACTTTTCAGTGATGGTTTCATCTGATTTTATTTAAAATAGCTCATACTTATGTACCAACATATTTATCTTAGATTCCTTGACTTGATTAGTCTCCTCATGGGTGACTTCAAGTCTATTCCATATTTTTTTGATAGATGAACATGTTGATATCCTATTAAACTCATTAGCGTCCAAAGCACAATATAGAACATTCATCGCTTTGGCATTAAGTTGAGCCTTCTTTTTGTCATGTTCATCCCAATCCTTTTCAGGTTTTGAGATGGACACTCCATTAAAAGTAATTATTGGTGTGTGAGGTCCTATCATTATGATATTCTACATGTCATAATCTTGTACTTGGATAAATATCCTCATTCATGCTTTCCAATATGTGTAATTAGTTCTATTGAACAGTGGAGGTCTATTGGTTGATTGCCCCTCAACCAATAGAGTCCCAATTAAGATTGCCATATGATCTTTAGCTCTTTGATAGCTTGATCAACAACTAATATTAGAGCACCTGCCCTGATACCACTTATTGCCCAAGTATGGCTACCCAAGTGGGAGGGTGAATTGGGTATTTTAAATTTTAAGCTTATGATGTAAGTAGATTAATCTAATTAAATACTAACAAATAAACTATATAATGTACAGTGAATAAAATCAATAGAACAGTAATATGCAATCACAAACATAATGATTTTATAGTGATTCAGTGCCAAACTCAGCACCTACGTCCACTTCCTAAGTAAATCACTTAGAAATTCAACTATAATCACTAGGCTTGATTATAGTCTGATTATTTTACTTGGGCTCACAATCCAATCCAGTTAGTTTTGACCATGGCTTACCAACCACAACCATACAATGATTATTTTTTTGGGCTAACAATCAACCCTGATTGATTTTTACTTTGGCTCATCAATCATAATCATACACAATCCAACTTTAGGCTTGTACTAATCCAAGTTTCTTACCTTAAGAAACTTGAAACAAATATGAAAAATATAATGAACAAAACAAAAACAAACTCTTTGAAGCTTAAGAGAAGAAAATCTAGGAGCTTGGCTTGTAGGCTTGATATCTTCTCTTTGAGTGCTTGAAAAAAGTAGGAGTTGATCTTCAATGGTGTTGGCCTGACTTTTCTCTGATTGAGGATGTTGGAAGGATAAGAAAAGTTCTAAGAAACACTCCTACCTTTTTACTATTTAGCTCATATACTTGAAAATTTGAAAATCTGCTTGGAAGCTCTTTCTTTTTGGTTCAAAAGTTATTTTTCTTAGCTCAAGTGTTTTCTTAAGTATCCCTCAGGTTTTCCATCATCACAAGTCATCATCATAGGCTTCTAAAAGTGATCTAGCCATTGAAAGATCTAAAATAGTCATTGGAAGACGTGTGGAGTGAAAAAATTGTAGAACTAAAAACTAGCCATTACAGGCACTAGGTTGGCTCAGTTTTAAACTGGGTCGGCTCAGTCTAAACTGGATCAGCTTAATTTTCAGCTAGGTCGGCTCAGTCTCAAAAATTTTGAAATATTATTTCTATCTTCTTCTATCATCTGAGACTAGGATGGCTCACTTTCTGATTGGGTTGGCCTAGTTCCACTGGGTTGGCTCAGTTTTCAGTTGGGTCGGCTTAGTCCCTTGAATCACAAAAATTCAACTTTCTATTCTTTCTATCTTCTGCTTCCACTAAGACTAGGATGGCTCAGTCTCAGACTCGGCCAGCCTAGTTTGTGTGCCAAGCATGCCAAAGACTATTTCCGACCCTTTCTTCTCCAAATTACTTTGTAGGCTAGACTTATCATTTTGTCTTGATTTAATCTTCACTAAAATCTCTTGATAGATGTATCCAATCTAAAATATCTTCTCTAAAATCTTGAATAATGAATCTTCATTTAGATGAATTGGAACACTTGAAGTTTATGAGCTCTTGAAATTTACAACTACACATCCTCACAAATAATGTTAGTAATTTAATAATCTATACTCAAATACTTTTGTTGTCATCAAAATTAATCTAATATCAACAAACATCAAGCAAAAGGAAGGAGAGTCCATTCGGACCTACGTCATCGATTCAACACTGCTGCTCTCAAGGTTCGAAACCTGGATCAGTCTATTGCCATGGCTGTACTGAAAGGCGGCGTTCAAAAGAATGATCTATTGCTCTCCCTGGAGAAGAAGTATCCCAGAGATTTTGCTGATATGCTAGCTCAGACTGAAGGTTATGCCCGAACGAAAGAGGCCTTCAAGGCCAAGGATGGTGAAGCCACTAGAGAGTGGTGAGTAGATGAATCAAGTATGCCCACAGTAGAAGAAAAGTCGAATAAAACTCAGTCGCGCTCTCGAACTCCCCCTGAGCGCAAGGATGCCCGAACCCCTCTCCGGGCTCGAAGGCAAAGAAGCCCTGACAGAAGGGCACGATGGGGCTCCCCCCTCAGAAGGTTCCATAACTACACCCCCCTCAATACTCCAAAAATTTAGGTTCTGATGGAGATCAAGGAGCAGCTACCAAGACTGGAGATGATGCACACTCACCCCAGCAAGTGCAATCCCAATAAGTATTGTCTCTACCATCATGACCATGATCACGATATTGAAGAATGCATTCAGCTCTAAGATGAGATCGAGGAGCTCATCAGGCGAGGCAGGCTCGGCTGATTCCTGTGACATCAGCTCGAAGGATAGGAGGATCGATCGAGGGTCCCCTACTGCTAGAACCACCAAGAAGGAAGGAGCAGCAAGGAGATCGACCCTCATTTGGCATCATCAACACCATCTTTAGGAGACTTCGATGAGAAAAGGCCAGTGGATTAGCAAAGCCTGCAAAGAGGTGGAGAACTGAGCAGCCCATAGCTTTCACTGATGAAGATGCACAAGGAGTTCAGTCTTCGCATAATGATATGGTTGTAATCTCTTTAAACATTGCTGACTATGATGTACACGGTATTTTAGTAGATAATGGAAGCTCTATCGACATCTTATTTTATGATATTTTTTCTAAAATGTCTATACCCAATAACCATCTGGGACCTATGAACTCCTCATTGGTGGGCTTCACTAGCGATGCTATGCCAGTTGAAGGAATAATAACACTAATTGTGACTGCAGGACAATACCCAAAGCGAGCCAAAGCATAGGTTGACTTTCTGGTAGTGAAGGCCCCATCAGCCTACAATACAATTCTCGACCAACCAGGTCTAAATACACTCCGGGCTATGGTGTCGGCCTACTACTTGAAAGTGAAGTTTTCGATAAGCTATGGAATCAAAAAGATCAAGGAAGATCAGGCCTTGGCAAGGCACTATTACTCCATCACCTTACAAAAGGGTAGCCATCCTGACCCTTGCCCAGTTGATGGGATGAATGTCTATGATGACCTTATTGAGGAGTGGGGCGAGCCCATGGAAGATCCTATAACCATCCCTCTGAATGATGGAAGCATGGAGCATACAGTGCAGATCGGCTCCAACTTGGGAGATGAAGTCCGAGAGCAGCTCATTGCCTTCTTACGAAAGAATGCTGACATTTTCGCCTGGGTCCCAGTAGACATGCCAGGAATTATGTCGAAGTCATGGAACATCGATTGGCTGTCGATCCTAAGTACAGGCAAGTGAAAGAGAAAATTCGAGGCCATTCAGCAAAAAGGCAGAAGGCAATAGTGGAGGAAGTGGATAAGCTTCTCAAAGTCGGATTCATCCGAGAAGTCCACTACCCAAGTTGGGTCTCCAATGTAGTCCTAGTCAAGAAGGCTAACGATAAGTGAAGAATGTGTATCAACTTCAAGAAGCTGAACAAGGCCTACTCAAAGGATAGCTACCTCCTATCCAGAATTGATCAATTGCTAGATGCAACCTCGGGCCATGAGCTCCTCACTTTCATGAATGCCTTTTTTGGCTACAATCAAATCTGGATGGCACCAGAGGATGAGGAGAAAACTGCTTTTATTACTGACTGTGGTCTTTATTGTTAAAGGATCATGCACTTTGGGCCTAAAAATGTAGGCACAACCTATCAATGCTTGGTCAATAAGATCTTCAAGGAGAAAATCGATCGCAACATGAAAGTTTACATGGACAATATGCTTGTCAAGAGCTAGACCTCATCCAATCATATTATCGATCTTAAAGAGATCTTCAATGCCCTTCAAAGGTACAAGATGAAGTTGAATCCGACTAAATGCGCCTTTGGAGTGACCTCAAAAAAATTCTTGAGGTTCATGGTCTCAAGGCGGGGGATCAAAGCTAATCCAAAGAAGATCTGGGCCATCTAAGAGATGACCGTCCCAAAATCAATAAAGAAAGTCTAGTGCCTGACCGAGAAGGTGGCATCCTTAAACTACTTTGTCTTGATGTCGACCAAGCGGTGTATGCTATTCTTTCAGGTCCTCAAGCAATCAAAAAACTTTTACTGGATGGTAGAGCGTCAATAGGCATTTGAAGAACTTAAGACCTACCTCAGTTCGCCCCCACTATTGGCAAAGCCCGAGCATGGAGAGGAATTATTCCTATACCTGGCAATCTCTCCTACAGCCCTAGCAGCGGCTTGATCAGGGAAGAGGCAAAAGTGTAATGGCCAATTTACTACATGAGCCGAGTCTTGAGAGATGTGGAAACTAGGTACACTAAATTAAAAAAATTAACTTATACTCTTCTAATTGCAAATAGGAGACTTTAGCCCTACTTTCAGGCACATACCTTAACACTCCTCACTGATCAACCAATCAAGGCAGTTCTTCATCGAATAGATGCCACTGGAAGAATAGCAAGGTGGGCTATTGTGCTGACAGAGTTCGACATCAACTATCAATCTCGGTTGTCAATCAAAGCTCAGATACTGGCTAATTTTATAGTTGAATGCACGATCTCGGATGATGCTGAACTTGAGTAGAATGAGGCCAGCATTTCATGGTTGCAGCCGAGCTCCTCCGATGAAAGAGCGAACATTTCTAAAGATTTTTGGATCTTGTATGTGGATGGCTCCTCCAATGCTTCCGGTGCAGGTGCTGGATTGATCCTGGTCAATCCTGAAGGTGTCATCATCGAGTATGCATGATGCTTTGAGTTTTCTGTAATAAACAACAGAATAGAATATGAAGCTCTGATAGCAGGGCTGAAGATAGCAAAAGAACTAGAGGCAGACCAGCTCCAGGCTTATAGTGACTCACAATTGATAGTGGAACAAGTCAATGGCAATTGTGAAGCTCAGAAGGAAAGTATGATAAAGTATCTTGAGAAAGTAAAGATCTTAACCTCAGCTTTCAACAAGTTTAGCATTCAACAAATTCCAAGGGCAAAGAATACTAGAGCCGACCTCCTATCCAAGCTGGCCACAATTACTCCAAACGAACTTCCCAAAGAAGTATACGTTGAAGTGTTGAAATGCTCGAGTATGCAAGAGCTACAGTCTACAATGTAGATCAACCATGAGCCTACTGGATCGATCCATTGGTCGCTTATCTCAAAGATGGGACAATCTTCTATGATCCTAAAGAAGCTCGAAAGCTGAGAAACCAAGCCTCCTGAGATTTTCTGTATGAAGATAATGTTAGATATGAGTGCCCTAGAAGCTAGAATTGGCTGACACTTGTAATACACTTCTAAGGGCAAAATTATAATTTTGATTATTAATAATAAAGTGGGTTATTTTCTATCACATAAGTGTATTTAGTGTCTATGATATATCCCTTGAGTTAGTGGTAATGATAATTCATATTTTCAAGAGTTGAAAATTTAAGACATGAATTTTCATTTATTAACTCATAAAATGCTCCTGACCGTAGGATCATCATGAGGATGGTGATTGATCTAGAAGGTTAGTGTACAATCGCTTTTTTATAGTAGATGAGTCTTAAGTCTATGGTGTAGAGATACCAAAGTGATAGTATAGGTACTCGTTAGAGAATGAGGGCACTGAGCGTGACCACCTCGAGTAGTCATAAGAAAGTCTACCTTCTCGTCGATGACTGACTCGATGCTGCAGTGGTGTGTCTGGTTCTTTGACCTGAGGTGCATCGGTAGTTCACCTTGAGGGTGTTATAGTTTGACTACACCATGACTCGGTCTCCTAGCCATTCGAAACCCTGAGGTGTATGTTGGCTATAGCATGTTCATTGTAGGAATTGGATTGCACCAAGATGGAATCTATCTACCTCGGTGGATGAGGAGCAGCCCTATGATGATCATGAGAATCAAGTCCATAAGCCCATGGCCATGGCAGAGAGTGTGAAATAATAGAAAGAGTTTCTATTAAGATTTTCACATCAGACTTGAATCGAATGATTAAATCATATGATAGATATTAGGATTTGACGAGTTCACCTTAACCCTAATTTGATCGGAGCTCAAGATAGAAGAACTTAATCACACAAGTAGCCGCACCGAGAGGTTTATTTTTAGTTTTGATGGGTTGCCACCATATGCTGCTAGGTGTCACTGGTGGATTTGGGAGCAACTAGAATGATTTTGATGATCGATCATTCTAGTTGTTTGAATTAGAAAAGTTCTGATCCATCGAAAGATGTTTCGATGTTATCGATGATGGAGATCATAACATATCCTATTACCATATAGAACTGAACCTAACTAGGTCACACAAATAAGGGTTTGAATCTGGATATCATCAACTAGACTAACCCAGTTCAATTGATTTGAATAAAGATTCAATTAGGTTCAAGGAAATCATGCTAGCACACGATTGAGCCTAACGTTCTCCTTTTTCTATCTTACAAGTTATTTCGAATGAGCCAAATGAGTTTGTACTCACTCAGGTACCTTTACCTGGCTTGACTAGAGCTTGTTCAAGTTAAAAAGGGGTTGTCTTATTTTATGAGATAAATTTGAGACAACACCTGCTATTTTTCGTCACCTGCTAATTCTTGTACTTTGACTTTGTTAAACGTTGACCTTTGATCCTTGGACATCTATCCATATATCACGTACTTATTGGAGAGCAGATAGGGGCTTGCCCCTCTCTGAAAATTGGAAAGAAAGGGGTGCACGCCTAGTATGGCATGCGCCCAAGGATAGGGATGCTGGAGTCCCATATAGATGAAACTCCAAGTTGCTTGTTGGATTCAAACTAGGTGACCCTCAGCCATAGACTTTGACCAATCTTAGGCACCACCTTCGGATGAATCCATTGGTCTCTCATCCCATCAATCAGATTTAGATCTGATTGAACGAAGCAATGTGATTGGCTGGGGTGATGCAGCACTGCATGGCGCAGCAGAGTCTATAAATAGACCCTGTCTGCGCCCACTTTTGAGAACTCCTCTTCCAAGCCACGCCCCAAGGCTGCCCCTCTCCCTTCTCCATGCCACCATCTAGCCCTCTCCTTCCTCTCCACACCCAAGTAAGTTGGGTCTTCAGATTAGTGTGAGTCAAGCAAGGAAAGGTTGACGAAAAAGGAAGAAGGCAGCACTGCTGTAGAGATGATGAGTGATATTTAGAAGGTATTTTAAAGATCCTCTAAATTAGATCCAGATCTAATTTTTGGAGAAAAGAAAGAGAAAGAGAAGATCTCTAGATCCAGCCTGATTGAATATCGGTAGAGGCCAAGCACTTGCGTGGCTAGATCTAGAACCTCAAAGCTTCCGCAGGATCATCAACGGATGATCAGATTACTCAAGATCAAGGTAAAAATTAATTCAAAATTAATTTAGTTTATTTTATTAATTATTAGATTATAAATTAGATCTAAAAAAGTGTTAGATCTTATCTAGATCTGAGAGGAAATTTTTAAAACATGCCTTTCGATCCAATCAGATCTGAACGAACCTGACCTAGGAAATCAGGATTTCTCTTCAACTGGTATCAGAGCCAGGTTCTTATAAATTTTTTTTAGATCTGATTTAATCTAATTAATTAGTAATTTTAGATATCACATGATATATAATTAGATCTAAAATTAAAAAAATAAAATAAATTAATTTAGATCTAATATGTATGAGATACATAACTAGATCAGGAATAGAATTATTCTATGTGTAGTCTAGTTTGATCATAATTTTTATTTGATTAAAAATAATTTTTAGATCTATTTATTTTTTATTTTTTGATATTATAAATATTATAATCAGATCTAAAAATAGAAAATAAAATAAAATTAATTATTCATATGAGATATGATAGTTGCATGTTTAGACTAGTTGTAGAATAGTTCTGCAAATAGGTCTAGATTAAATTTTATTTGATATGATCAAATTTAAATTTAATTATTCAGATGATTATGAGATAATTTAGATCTAAAAAACATGCATGCATGATATATGTGATATATACAAAATATATTTTAATTAGATCTAATTTTTTATATGAGATATATGCTTAGATCTAATTTGTTTTTGTAGATTAGTTGTATTTCTGATTAAGGCATTTTCCTTGGCCGTCCGGTCATAAGAACAAAGTAGGGCTTAAAGACCCTCTCCTCTCATTCGATGGGGTGTTCTTATGATGTGTAGGGGTGCTGCGCATTCGTCCTTAATCAAAAATTGAAAACTTACTTTCTGCAAAATCCTAGATCCTGAAATCCTAGGATCTTATTTACATGTTTTATTTAAGAACCCTGACTTAATTAAGAATTAAGTTTATGAAATATCAATTAGGTCTAAAATTGAGAATTTCAGATCTAAGACATATTCATAAATCTAGGTTCGGGCTTGGGTAGCTCAATTAGGTCTAGCGGTTGATCAAACCGAATCAAGAGTTGGTTAGATGGGATCAACAATGCTTAAATTGACCAGCCTAATAGGATTAAGTCTGGGTTAAGATCGAGTCATGAATGTGATCGATCAAGCTAAAACCTAATTTGGCTCAATGGTTAGAGTTTGGATTGTAGGCTAACCCAATTAGTTCTGTCTCAGTAATTTGGTGTCTAAGGTAAGTTTGACAGATACGACCGACTGGATTTTAATTGGGAGCTACTCGACTTGAATGCATTCTTATCGAGTTAATGGCATATCCCTTCCATCGGTCTCACTTACCTGGCCATGTTTGTTGACTCAGTTCTGATCTGAGGTGGTCAATAATCCGAGCTAACCCATGCCACTAGGTTAGTCATAATAGTTATGACTATGTCAAGTCTAGTTTAATGAGACCTAAATCAAATCTCCCTAAGAAAAGATTAAGTCTAAGATCTTCCACCATTGTAGATGTGCGGGCCCTTCCCGAGGTTGATTGTTCTCGGTTGGTTATAGTGGCTCAGTTGCACCGAAAAGATGCAACCATGTCTATTAGACATTGGATGCTACAGGCTGGAGAATGAATTGGACTCAATATTCTGGATATGGTGAGAGACCCAATTAGAAATCCAATCTGTGCAAATAATGGGTCTGACTTAACTAAGGAGTGAATCAATATTCCAGATACGGTGAGATTCATGAATTAGAGACCAAGTTTGGGTGCACCATGATTAGAGAATCATTGAACAAGAGTTGTTCACTCATTGGCTAACCCATCACCAATAACTGTTAGGTGAGGTGATGAGTCAGTTGGTGGGACCGCACCACCCATTAGAAATCAGTAATCATGGAGATTTTCACATCTCTACCAAAGGAGTGTAGGGATCTGAGAAAATAGTGGGAGCTAATTTATTTTAAAATAAAATCCCCAAATAAATTGGTTAAGTCTTAATTACAATATCTAACTAAGAACTTGACTCTCTACAGGAAGATGTCTGCATCCAACCCACTAGCACGAATCCTGGACATCCATAGACTGACCGAACCAAATTACAAGGATTGGCTCTAGAACTTCAAAATCATTTTGGGTTTTGAGAAGTTAGCTCATGTATTGGACCAGGACCCTCCCACCTTACCAGCTCGTCCATCCGCTGAACAGAGAGCGTCTCTGGATAAGTGGATTGATAAAGATAATAAGGCTAGATACTACATGTTGGACTCGATGTCTGATGAGCTTCAGTGCCAACATGAAGATATCAGGACTGCTCACCAAATGTTGGCTCACCTATAGGAGATGTTTGGTGAATAGAGTCGTGCAGCCAAGTATCAATTCACTAAATGACTATTCAAGGCTATGATGCACGATGGGAAGTCAGTTCAAGATCATTGTCTGACGATGATCAAGGACTTGGAGGAGCTTAAGAAGCTCGAAGTGAGGTTAGACTTGGATCTACAGAATGACATAATTCTGCAATCCTTGACTGATGCGTATGGGCAATTCATCATGAGCTACCATATGCATAAACTTTAAAACTTCTTGGCCGAACTTATGAACATGCTAGTTACCGTTGAGCTTTCCATGAAAGATTCTAAAGGCTCAGTGCTTGCTATGGAACGGACTTCTTCCAAGAGAAAGTCTTTTGGAAAGAAGAAGAAATCTGTGAAAAAGCAAAAGATGGAAGGAGGAAAGAAGAAAAAGGCAGAGCCAAAGAAGAAGGCTGCTGACAAAGGAAAGTATTTTCATTGCAACAATGATGGCCACTGGAAGCAGAATTGCCCTACTTACCTGGCCACCCTAAAGAAGAAGGAGGCAGGTCCTTCTGGAGGTATGCTCGTTATTGAGTCTAACCTTATGATTTCTTCTGCATCCAGTTGGGATGCTTGACTCTGGTTCTAGTGCTCACTTGTGCACTTCTATGCAGGGTCTTGAGGATAGCAGGAGGCTGAGGGATGGTGAGATGATCCTATGCATCGAAAATGAAGCAAGGGTTGCTGCCGTGGCCGTGGGAACATACCCTCTTCGACTATCATCTGGTTTAGACTTAGTATTAAAAGACTGTTATTATGTACCTGCAGCAAGCAGGAATTTGATTTCTGTTTCTTGCCTTGCAGTATAAGGCTATGTAATTAGTTTTCTTAAGGACCATTGTAACATTCTTTATGAAAGAAATAAAATTGCAAAGTGGTTTCCTTATTAACGGTCTTTATCAGTTACATGTTGATGTATCTATTTTTAACTTTGAGCAAAATGTGAATGCCATAAAATCAAAACGTCCTAGGGATAGTCCTAATGATAGGTATCTATGGCACCTAAGATTAGGTCATATAGCAGAAGATAGGGTTAACAAATTGGAGAAAATTGGGCTATTGAGTCCATTGACTTTCGAGTCATATCCAATTTGTGAATCTTGTCTTCATGGCAAAATGACCAAGCTCCCTTTTGTAGGACATGGGGAAAGGGCCATAGATCTTCTTGCCCTAGTACATACAGATGTGTGCGGCCCATTTGATGTGCCGGCTAGAGGCAACTTAGTCTACTTCATAACCTTTACTGATGATTTATCTAGGTATGGTTATGTGTATCTTATGAGACACAAGTCTGAAGCTTTTGAAAAGTTCAAAGAATTCAGACATGAAGTAGAAAAGCAAATTGGAAAATCCATTAAGGTTCTTCGATCAGATCGAGGAGGTGAATACCTTAGTCGGAAATTTCTAGACTATCTCAAGAAAAATGGCATAGTCTCTCAATGGACTCCACCAGGAACACCTCAACTCAACGGGGTTTCAGAACGGAGGAACCGGATCCTATTAGATATGGTTCGATCCATGATGAGCTTCACAGACCTTTCTGATTTTTTTTGGGGATACTGTTTGTTAACTGCAATATACTTACTGAATAGGGTTCCTTCTAAAATCGTTCCTACCACACCGTATGAGATATGGCATGGTAAGAAACCAAGTCTGAGTCATCTCAGAATTTGGGGTTGTCCGGCTCATGTCAAAAGACAACAAGCGGACAAGTTAGACTTTAGGTCCTTTAGAGCTCGATTCATAGGATATCCTAAAGAGTCATTAGGATATTATTTCTACATTCTAGAAGACCACAATGTGATTGTGAGTCGACATATTATCTTTCTTGAAAAATAGTTTATTCAAGATAGCGGCATTGGAAAGCAGATCAAGCTCGATGAGAAAGTCTCACAAGAGCAACGAGCTAAGGACCAAATGGAACCAAATCAGGTTAAGCCAATCTATACACTACCTCCTCCACCTCATAGATCGAAAAGGATTTCCCATCCTCCTGAAAGGTACTTAGGTACTATTTCAGAGGATGTAGAGAAAATATTCCTCATAGGTAATGGGGTTCATGGTGATGATCCCAAAACCTATAATGAGGTGATATCAGATATCGACTTCGAGAAATGGTTAGAGGCAATGAAGTCAGAAATTGACTCGATGCACTCAAACCAAGTCTGGACCTTGGTAGATCCACCAGAAGGTATAGTACCTATTGGGTGTAAATGGATCTTCAAGAGAAAGATTGGTGCAGATGGGAAATGTGGAGACATTCAAGGCTAGATTAGTGGCAAAAGGTTATAGTCAACGTGAAGGCATTGACTATCAGGATACCTTTTCCCCAGTAGCTATGCTAAAATCCATCCGCACATTGCTTGCTATTGCAGCCTATTTCGATTATGAAATATGGCAAATGGATGTGAAAATGGCATTCTTAAATGGATATCTTGAGGAAGATATCTATATGGAATGGTCGCTAAGTTTCACATCCAGTGATGATGATAACAAGGTTTGCAAGCTGCAAAGGTCCATATATGGACTTAAGCAAGCATCTTAGAGCTGGAATACTTGTTTTAATGATGTGATCAAATTATTTGGTTTCATCAAGAACGAGGAGCCATGTATCTTCAAAAAGGTCAGTGGGAGCACTGTTGTCTTCCTCGTATTGTCCGTGGATGACATCCTCCTTATTGAGAATGATATTCCCATATTGACCACAGTTAAAATATGGTTATCTAAGGAATTTTCAATGAAAGACCTAGGAGAAGCATCCTTTATTCTAGGAATTAAGGTCTATAGAGATAAATCGAATAGGATGCTAGGACTTTCACAGAAGATCTACATAGAGGAAGTACTAAAGAGGTTTAGTATGAAAAACTCTAAGAGGGGTTTAGTACTCTTCAGGCATGGCATTCATCTTTCCAAAAAGATGTGCCCTAGCACACCTGAGAAAATAGAATGCATGAGCAAGATCCCTTATGCTTCAGCAATAGGGAGCCTCATATATGCCATGTTATGTACACGACCTGATATTGCCCATGCCGTGAGTGTCACGAGCAAATATCAGTCGAATCTAGGTGAAGAATACTAGACTTCTATGAAATGTATCCTTAAGTACTTGAGAAGAACTAAGGATATGTTGTTTTGTCTTTGGTAATGGAGAACTCTAAGTCAAAGGGTATACAGACTTGGACTTTATGTTCGATGTAGATGATCGAAAGTCGACATCTAGGAATCTGTTTATGTGCAATGGTGGAGCTATCAGTTGGAAAAATTCTAAACAGACAGTGATAGCAGATTCCACCATGGAAGCAGAATATATCGCTACGTCAGAAGCTATGAAGGAGGCATTCTAGTACAAAAAGTTTGCCATGGAGATCGGAGTAATGCCATCAGATGCCATTCCTCTGTACTACGACAACAATGGCACCATAGCCCTTACTAAGGAGTTGAGGTCTCACCAGTAGTCTAAGCACATCGAGCGGCGATACCACCTCATCCCCGATTACCTCGAGAAGGGTTACGTCGAGATCAAGAGAGTCGACTCCGTAGACAATGTGGTGGACCCACTTACAAAGCCATTGGGCCAGCAGAAGATCGAAGCCCACTTTGAGAAGATGGGACTTAGATTTATAGTCAATTAGCTTTAGGTCAAGTGGGAGTTTGTTAGATATGAGTGCCCTAGAAGTCAGAATTGGCTGACACTTATAATACACTTCTAAGGATAAAATTATAATTTTGACTATTAATAATAATGTGGATTATTTTCTATCATATAAGTGTATTTCGTGTCTGCGATACATCCCTTGAGTTAGTGATAATGATAATTCTGTTAGATATATGTGCCCTAGAAGCCAGAATTGGTTGATATTTGTAATACACTTCTAGGGGCAAAATTGTAATTTTGATTATTATCAATAAAATGGATTATTTTCTATCACATATGTGTATTTAATGTCTATGATACATCCTTTGAGTTAATGTTAATGATAATTCATATTTTCAAGAGTTGAAAATTTAAGACATGAATAATTATTATTAACTCATAAAATGCCCCTGACCATAGGATCATCACGAGGATGGTGATTGATCTGGAAGGTTGGTGTACAATCACTTCTCTTTAGCAGATGAGTCTTGAGTCTACGATGTGGAGACACCAAAGCGAGAGTACAGGTACTCGTTAGAGAATGAGAGCACTGAGCGTGACCACCTCGAGTAGTCATTAGGAAGTCTACCTTCTCGTCAATGACTGACTCGATGCTGTAGTGGTGTATTTGGTTCTTTGACCTAAGGTGCATCGGCAATTCACCTTGAGGGTGTTATAGTTTGACTACACTATAACTTAGTCTCCTAGCCATATGGAACCCTGAGATGTATGTTGGTTATAACATGTTCATTGTAGGAACTAGATTGCATCAAGATGGAATCTATCTACCTCGGTGGTAGAGGAGCAGCCCTATGATGATCATAAGAATCAAGTCTAGAAGCCCATGGCCATGGCAGAGTGAAATAATAGAAAGAGTTTCTATTTAGATTTTCACATCGGACTTGAATCGAATGATTACATCATATGATAGAGACTAGGGATTTGATGAGTTCACCTAAACCCTAATCTGATCGAGGCTCAAGATAGAAGAACTTAATCACACAGGTAGCTGCACCAAGAGGTTCACATTCAGCTCTGATGGGTTGCCACCATATACTGCTAGGTGTCACTGGTGGATTTTGGGAGCAATTAGAATGATTTAGATGATCGATCATTCTAGCTGTTCGAATCAGAAGAGTTCTGATCCATCGAAAGGAGTTTCGATGATGTCGATGATAGAGATCATGACATATCCCATTACCATACAGAACTGAATCTAACTGGATCACACAAACAAGGGTTTGAATCTGGTGATCATCAATTGAACTAATCCAGTTCAATT